>ML685955.1:954652-1000411 GCA_007922175.1 Pelusios castaneus
AGGACTCTGAAAGTTGTACAGTGCATTGCAAAAACTGGAAAGCTATTCGCAGATGGGCAATATATAAAAGATGCTTTCCTCAGCATTTCAGAGGTTTTTGTTCAATGATTTGCCAAATAAAGATGCAATCATAACTAGAATAAAAGAGGTGCCTGTCTTTGTCAGAACAATTGAGAAATGCATAATTGAAATGTCAGAAAACATTAACGAAAGCAGACTACTGCATTAAAAGATGCAGTGGTATTCAGCATTGCAGTCGATGAGAGCATGGATATAAATGATGTGTCATGTATGGGAATTGTTGCAAGAGATTTTGTTTCTAGTGAAATTTGTAAGGAGCTTTGTCGCCTAAAACCCCCACATCGCACAACAAAGGGGGAGCGATACAGTGGAAGCTTTTGTAAATCCTTTTGAAGAATGAGGAGTTTACATCGGGAAGGCACTTTTTGTGACAATAGATGGTGCTCCAGCCATGGTTGGAAAACAGAAGGGATTTGTAAAGTTACTTGAAGATAAAATCGACCATCTGACAGTCAAATTTCACTGGATCATCCATCAAGGAAACCTATTTGCTAAAGTGTCAAATTAAGAGCTTAACAGTGTGATGAACACAGTGGTGCAAATTGTGAATTTCTTTGTTGCTCCATCTGTTTTGACTTCCAGATCCATTTCAAGCACTTCTAGAAGAGATGGACAGTGCTTATAATGGCATTCCGCTTCACAGAAATGTTCGGTGGCCAAGTTGTGGCAGGGTTTTGGCACGGTTTCTCAACTGTTTTGGTGTAATTGAGGTCTCTTTGTAAGAAAAAGGACAACATTTCCCAGAAATGAAAGATGACAAATAGCTCATGTTCCTAACTGACTTCACTGGTTAGCTAAATGAACAACCTGCATCTCCCGGGTGAAGGGCAAACGGTTCTGGAACTTTATGAAACCGGGAAGGCATATGTTACAAAATTAGCAGGTTTTTCTTGGGATATTTGATCTTTGACTTTCTGTTACTTCCAACACATAAAAGAGCTCTCGAGACATTGCACTATCTGTGTGGATGAGTGGAATGTGCATGCAAGTCCTGGAATTAGACTTTTCTGAGAGATTTCAAGATTTCCAGCAATTTGGCCCAGAGTTTTCTTTTCTAATTACTCCTGAAAACTTCAGCAAACACAACATGGATTTGTCTTTGTTTCAGCGGGTGGGTGGCGAGGATATTGAAATGCAGCTCATTGACTTTAAAAGCTCAGAATTGTGGGCATCAAAGTTTAAAGATCTGCCATGTGCACTTAAAGTTACCAAAGTAATCATGGGACCTCTGATCTGACATGCTGGACATCCCTGCCAGAGCAATTTAACTGCTTAAAGCAGTGGTTCCCAACCTTTTTGGCTCGAGGGCCACAAATATAATTTTTAGAACTCTGAATGGCCACCAGTTTATTTAATTAAATTTACATTAAAAATAAATTAATTAGATTAAAATTAAATATTAATTAAAATCAGTTAATTAAATTTAAAGAAAATTTTGATTAAATAGACTAATGGCCCTTCAGGGTTATAAAAGCTATATTTGTGGCCCTTGAGCCAAAAAGATTTTTTTTTAAATTAGAAAAAATTTGAAAGTTTTTCTTTTTAAAAAAAAAAAAAAAAAAAAAAAAAATAAACTAAAAAGAAAAAAAAAAAAAAAAAAAGCCAAAAGGGAGGGGGCGGGGGCTGGATGCCCATGAACAGGGCCAGTTTGTGGGCAGGCATTTTGGCCCCAGCAACAGGTTGGCCCACGGTCCTGCCCCCCCTCCCCCGCCATGGCCATGCCAGCCCGTGGTCGTTGCCCTCCCCACAGCCAGTGGCCCCCAGTCACGCCGTGTTCCCCATGGCCACGCCCACAGCCGCACTGGCCCGTCTCATCTCCCACTCCGAGCCGTGCTATGCAGTGCCAGCCCACGCTGGCCCCCAGCTCACGCCCCAGCTGTGTCGACAGCCCCTGGAGCCCTGGCCAGGTTGGGAGAGGAGGCGGGTAGCTGCAGCGGGCTCCCGGCTGTGTGCCGTGACCGGGAAGCTGTGGCCGGGCAGTGCAGGCCATTTTAAAAAGCCCCACGGGCCACTTTTGGCGTGCGGGCCAGGGGTTGAGAACCCCTGGTTTAAAGAACATAGTGTTTGCAATGCTTTCAACATTTGGATCCACATAGCTGTGTGAACAGGTATTTTCACACATGACGTCTGTCCTCTGCTCCTCTTGGAGCCGGCTAACAACTGATCACTCAAAGGCATGTGTGCAGCTTAAAGTAGTGAAGTACAAACCAGACATTGGGAAACTTAGCAAGGAAAAAGAAGGGTAAAGAGCACAGTAAAAAATATGTGCTTTTAATTTACTTTTAAATGAAGCTTCTTAAGCTTTTTAAGAACTTTATTTATTTTACATACGTACAATGATCGTTTATTACTTTTGGAGACCCACTTAAACATTAAAATGTATTACTGGCATCTGACACTATAAATTAGAGTGAATTAATAAAGACTTGGGACACTACTTCTGAAAGGTTGCTGACCCTTGGTATATTGCATCCACTGATTTCTCCATGTCCACAAAGCCAGTAATCTCATCATAGAATCATTATGATTTGTGTTTTAAACTAATGTTTCAGCAAATGGTAAATATGTATTTTATTATCAATATCCATTATGCTTGTTTTCTTTCTTATTATGGAATAATAATAATTCTTTGAATATTTTTCTCACTATTGCACTTATTTCTGATAATCAATATTAATATTTTATTAATTCTTGGTGATTTTTATCTTGAATTGTATTAACACATTCCTTTCCATTATACTAATTGCATGTATTTATTATTTTTTAATAATTTGATATTTTAAGCTACCTGTGTCTAGATTTGACAGAATTCAGGGGTTTTTTTGTTTTGTAATTTCCAGGGATATGATCAACATTTATTTTTAAGCCCTTTGGAAAATTTTTAACCATTAAAATTTTTGCAATGGCATGTAATCATGAATTTTATATGCTGTTATTAATTCCCAGTATTTAGTTCAAATAATAATGCCATAAATCAATATTTTAATAGTTTATGATATATATATATATATAGAGAGAGAGAGAGGTATAGATACACACACTATATCCAGTGTACACTGTACAATACACTGAAAACAGTATACAATAAATGATTTATGCTATCTATAATAGCCACTATAAATGGGTCTGGTGAAGTGGGGTTCTACCTACGAAGGCTCATGTGATAAATAAATTTGTTAGTCTTTAAAAGTGCCACAGGACTCCTCATTTATTTTGCTGAACTAGACTAACATGCCTACCCCTCTAATACTACACACTGTTATCCTTTACTTTTTACAGTTTTATAACACTTATTTAATTATTTGTAATCATCAAGGTTTACATATCTTGATAAATAATTGTCAATCACATTAACTGCTATTAACTAACATTATTAACACATTCCAAAGGGGTAGCCGTGTTAGTCTATTGTAGAAAGACAACAGAGTCTTGTGGCACTTTTAAAGACGATTAATAAATCTGTTAGTCTTTAAAAGTGCCACAAGACTCTGTTGTCATTATTAACACAGTAATTCCATAGTGTTGGGGTTGGTTCCCAACACTGTGACTGTTGTTTGCTGTTAGTGCTTTCTGATTCGTTCTTATCAGCTGTTATTTATTGTCTCTGATTCCGGGTTATTAAGGATAAATCACCATGGCTGTCCGAACCTTGTGGAAGTATTTTGCTGTGGGTCTGTGTGTCGTCTCAGTCAGTGCAGCGTTGATCCCTTGTTCTTAATTAGCGTTCTCCATCCTTAGATCTCAAAGTGCTTTACAAAGGAAGCCAGTATCTTTATCGCCATTTAGTAGATGGGGAAACTGAGGCACACAGCAGGACTGTGACTTGCCCACGGTCACCCAGCAGGCCGGGTCTCTTGAGTACAAGTCCAGTGCTCTTGCGGCTGGGCCTTGCTGCCTCTTCGTTAAGCTATTGTCTGTTAACCGCTGCGCTGCCATTCTCTTCCCATGTCAGGACGAGAAGGTCATCCGCTATTTCCTAGACAAGACGCTCACGTCCCGACTGGGGATCCGGATGCTGGCGATCCATCACCTGGCACTGCACGAGGAAAAGGTATGATCTGGCCTCAGCTCCCCCATGACGCTCAGTGCCTTGAACAGGCAATGTACATGGCACAGCTGGCTTCCCTTAGTGGATTATAGTAGGCCCCTCTGAAATTTATGCAGTGACAGGGTTGGGGTCCTGGCTGGTTCAGGGGAACAGAGAATGGGACCTGAGTGAAGGGACACTGCCTGATTGTCACTCGCTCTCTTTGTCAGCCGGACTTCGTGGGCATTATCTGCACACGCCTCTCTCCAAAGAAGATCATTGAGAAGTGGGTGGATTTTGCAAGGTGAGGAATAGTGATGGTCTGTGATGCCCCCTTGTGGACACAGTCTGCAATGACATCGTGCTCTGATCTGTGCACAGCGTGGACATGTGCGGGAGACAGAAAGATATTTCTTCTTCCTCAGAGTATCGCTGTGCTGGCCCTGTAGGTGAAGTCATGGTGGGGAGGGGGGGCGGATCCACTCTCCCCATCAGTCTGTGGCTTGGATAGCTGCTGCTGCTGTTAGCCACTGAGATGTTCTTGGAACTCAAAAAGGAAAAATCATCCTGGGTTTATGAATAGATTTTTAAGGCCAGAGGGTTGGCTTCTGTGTGTATCTGGGGAACTTGCCGACAAATGGCTGGGGCGCTGGTGATACTCATTCATCCTGAATGGAAGGAGAAAATCTGTCTGTATATCCCCAGCTCTGGGAGGGGTGTGTGTGGCAGGGATGGGGCAGTCTAGTGATTTAGAGGGGGTGGGGGGGTGGGATAAGAGCCTGGACTGACCCGATATGGTGGAGAGGTTGAGTGACCAACCCAGCCTGGCTAATGCTTCATGCCTCCCCTGACTGCAGGCGTCTGTGTGAGCACAAGTACGGAAATGCCCCGCAGGTGCGGATCAATGGGCACGTGGCCGCTCGCTTCCCATTCATCCCCATGCCCCTCGACTACATCCTGCCGGAGCTGCTCAAGAACGCCATGAGGTGATTTCCCTCGTCCACACAGTGTATGGCAATGGGGCTAGCTTGGAAGCATGGGAGCTGGGGCATGAGGCCTTTCCCTTCTAGGGGCGCTGGCTCCCATCCGGCCCCAGGGCAGGGGACTGGTTGGTTTGCAAGTCAGGGAATGGGGCATGGGAACTTGACCCTCTAGGAGACATCAGGGAATAGGGGGTGAGGCCTGATTTTCAGTCTATATTTTCCCCTCTTCTTCCTCCCCCAGAGCTACCATGGAATCTCACTTGGACACGCCCTACAACGTGCCTGACATTGTCATCACCATCGCCAACAATGACATTGACCTGATCATTAGGTACCATGTGCCTGGGCTTGTCTGGGACAACAATCGGCTTACTCCAGAGTCCCACCTCTGGCAGTGTCAGTGGGGTCACTCTGGATTCACTCCAGTGTCGCTTTCAGATTCACACCCGGGTCGCTGGGGTGGTGGATGAAATTAAGAAAAGGGGAAATGTTGACTGGGGTGGCTCTATCTCTGCTGGGGAATTAATGATCCTGACCGAGGGGACACAAGTCAGATGGGTGGAGGTGGAGAGAGCCATGGTTTGTCGGCCTCACTGTACTGAGTGGACCCTTTTTCCCCTGGTAGGATTTCGGACCGGGGCGGAGGGATACCCCATGAGCACCTGGATAAGGTGACAGATTATCACTTCACCACAGCCGAGTCCAGCACCCAAGACCCCCGCATGAGCTCCCTCTTTGGGAACATGGTGGACATGGTCAACAGTGGCCAGTCGGGCCCAATGCACGGGTGAGTCTGGCGCTTTGACCTGCAGCCAATAGAATTGCACGATAGAATTCCCAGCATCTTCTGCCGGGATCAGTCCAACAGAGCAGGAGCAGATTTTCCCAGCATTGCCAAGAGTTTGAGGAGTTTTGCTGTCTATGAATTGAAGTCTTGACAACATCCACATTCCGAAAAGCCATTTATTCCTCTCCTGTTTGGGTCCATTGAAATGTTTCGTTTAGATTTTAGGTAAAACTTTCTAGCACTAAGGATAGTCCAGCCCTGGAGTAGGTTTCTTAGGGAGGTTGTGGGATCTGCAATATTAGAGGTTTTTAAGAACAAGTTGGACAAACAAACACCTAACAGGACTGGTCTAGGTTTACTTGATACTCTCTCTCAGCGCAAGGTACTGGACTTAACACCCTCTCAAGGTCCCTTCCAGCCCGACACTTTGTTATTTCAGCCTGTTTTCCTCAGTTTATCAGTCCAAATTGCTCAAATGTTGAAACAATTTCAGACTGGAAAATGAGAATTTTGTTTTGAAGATGTCAAAATATTTTGTCGATTTCAAATTTGTTTCCCCGACTACTTTAGAACCCGGAGGTGTGTTGAAAACGACCCCAATTTGCACACGGTTTCAACAAATGAGTGTTTTGTCACAAAAAGACAGGTCATCCAACGTTTCCACACCGCTGTTTGTTCTTAATGCAGGAGTCTCTGGTCCCAGAAATGCTTAAACAAAATGACAAGTTAAGCTGCGGAATTAGATCGGAGTATCTCAGAGTGAACATGGTCTGATTATCAATGACATGAGCAGTTAATAGTGAATGATCATAGAAGGTTAGCGTTGGAAGGGACCACAGGAGGTATTTAGTCCAACCCCGTGCTCAAAACATGATGTGGTTCAGTTTCTTATCACGCCAATATATATTACAAAGAAAGCACAGGCATCGTTTTCCCTCCCTGCTCTAATCCGCCAAACCTCACTCCCCTCCCAGAGCTCGGGATAGAACCCGGAAGTCTTGGCTGCTTCCAACCCTCCCCGTTCTAACCACTAGATACCAGTCCTTTCCTATACTGCCAGGAAGCCTGCTTCGCAGTCCAGGACCGTTTATTTTATAGCATCTCCATGTTGGCCATGTACAATGTGTTCTGTGTATTATTATTTATTAAGTGTATTATGGTAGCACCTAGGAGTTCAGTCATGTACAGCACCTTGCACAGTGAGGTCCTGCTCCATTATTTATTAGGTGTACTATGGTAGCTCGGAGAGCTGACAGTCTGTCTGTCTCCCATGTAATTCCTTACGTCTGTCTGCCTGTCTGCTGCAGGTTTGGCTTTGGACTGCCAACCTCCCGGGCCTACGCCGAGTACCTGGGGGGCTCGCTGTGCATTCAGTCCATGCAGGGCATTGGCACCGACGTGTACCTCCGTCTGAAACACATTGACGGCAAGGAGGAAAGTTTCCGCATCTAAAGCCCTTCCTCGTTGGCCCACGGCCCCTCTCGGACTCTGCATGGACATCGGCTTTGCTTCCCATGGCTCTGTAGTTGGATACCTACGAACCCGATCCCACAGCCCTGGACTCCTGGGTTCCCAGCATCTCAGCAAGGAGGCAGAACTTTGTGCTTATGGACAGGACATTGCTTCTTGCTGGTTATTCTGGTCAAATCCCCGGGAGCACCCTCATGGATTCTTTATTCCGAAGGGGCGGAGCATGGGTTGGCCCTGCCCCCAAACTGGTTTTTAAAGTAATGGACGTTTTCCAGCACACATACCTCTGTGGGTATCCCCACACTGCCAGCACTTTCCACATTCATCTCCTCACCCTCCTTTCATTCCCTTCTTCCGATGAAGCCAAATCGAAGCATGGCACTGGAGTGGGAGGGGAAGATTTTTTTTATTGCTGCGCATTGCTCCAGATTCACCCCCCCCATCTCTCCAGTGACCCCACCCCCACTGCACGCCATAGGCAGGGGAAGACTTTTATGATTGCACATGGACGCTGGATTCCTCCCCCACCCACTCCACCTGGCAGATGTAAATTCTAGCTCTATTTTTTATTTTCCTGCTTTCTCATTTATTTTGGGAGAGGGGTAGGATGTGGATTTGATGCCTCTCCTTGTGGGGGCGGGGCTGGGGGAATCTGACCCTTGATGTGTATCTTGCTGTGATTCCGATTAAAAGTGCAGATTTGGAAAGGCAGCGAGGCAATGTGACTCTGTCCCGGAGAGAGCAAGGCAGAGTAGTAACTCATAGTTTTATCGGTCCAGTAAGAACTGCTGTTTGAACTAAAGCATATCCTTTAGAACAACATCCCACCATGATTTTAAAATTGCCAGTGACGGAACATTCACCATGAATCTTGGTAAGTCATTCCGGCTTTTAATACCTCTCAGTGTTAAAAATTTGCACACTATTTCTGGTCTGGATTTGTCTAATTTCACCCTCCAGCCATTGGATCTTGTTAACTTTGTCTAATACTTTGAAGATTCTTTTATTAAATATTTGTTCCTCATGTAGGTACTTACAGACTGGAATCAAGTCACCCCTCTTTACCCTTCTCCCTGTGAGATTCAAGAAGCTCAATCTATTTAGCTTATTGCTGTATGGCAGGTTTTCTGATCCTTTAAGCATTCTGGTGGCTCTTCTCTGAATGCTCTGAAGTTTCTCAACTTCATTCTTGAAGGGTGAACACCAGAACTGGACTGAGGACTCCAGCAACAGTTGCATCAGGGCCAGATACAGGGGTGTAGCCAGCTCCCATTTTTCCAAGTCGCTAGGGTGGGCCTGGCCACGTCCTTCTTCCAGTTGTGTGACAGGAAGCTGCCTGGTGAACTCCAGTTGCTAGGTAGCAAGTGGAGAGATGGCAGGAGCCCAACCCCTGCCGCATCATGGCCGTGCTGGGAGACAATGCGGGAGAGCAGTCTGCCCGTAGCACCACATCTACCCTGCTTCGATTGCACCCACCTGCTGCTGGCCAGGCCATGGGCGCGGTGATGAAGTTTGTATTGCTGGTGGACGGGCCTGCTGGCCAAATGGGTGGGCCCAAGCCCACCCGGGCCCACCCATAGCTACGCCCCACACCAGATACTGAGTTTAGCAGAACACTTTTCATTGCCCTAAATAAAGGCTGTCTCTGTGTGGGCTCGAACCACAAGTTTTTCAGTTAATAGCCAGCCAGCCAGCCACCCTAATCAATTGTACCTCAGAGCCATTAAATGTGGCATGAGGGTACTAATCAGTGGCTGTGGTTTAGGTTAGAGCTGCAAGCCTGATTTTATTTACATTCACACTGGGGCAAAGTTAGAGTGGCCCTGGTGAAATGAGTGGCGTCACGCTACTGTAACTCCAGTGCAGCCGCTCCTGGCTTAATCGGCCGCCAGTCTGGCTGGGTGCTATTTAGTGTTGCAGATGTAAATGTCCCAAGTTAGCTGTGGTTCAAGCCGTGTACCTTTAAATGGGGCCTATTGAGGCAGCTGGGTTATTGGACGTGCCCTGCCTTGGTGTGAAGTGTGACAAGAGCTGTGTGTGTGTCAGAACCTTTGCCACTCTTAGCGTGTGTGTCTGTTTCGGGGTGTAGCTCTTTCTCTGTTGGATTTTCTTGTGATCTCCACTGTGCTCATACCAGCGGTTAACCCTAGAGTGCGTCTCAGGCCACCCAACAGCATGCTGGGTGCATTTTCCTATGCTGTTTGGTGGAATTGTGCGGAAACTGGGAAATGAAGGGTTAAACACCTACCGAGGGCGTATGAACCTTTTCTGGCGCATAGAAGGCAAGCAGGAAGTGAGGAGGTGAAGAGAAGTGATTTGATCACAGTCTGTCTGTATGGGGAATAAATGTTTAATAATGAGTTCTTCCATCTAGCAGAGAAAAGTCTAACACAAGTCAATGGATGGACGTTGAAGCTAGACAAATTCAGGCTGGAAATAAGGTGTACATTTTCAACATTGAGAGTAATTAGCCACTTGAAAACTTTCCAGGAGGTTGTGGTAGATGCCGCATCAGTGACAATTGTTGGCTGTGTCTCTCTGGGGTCTGCTCTAGGAATTATTTTGGGGCAGTTCTTTGGCCCAGTGGTTCTCAACCTTTTCCAGGTCGTGACACACTTGGCAGCATATCGCGACCCTACAGGACACAGCAGCTCACCCTCTGCCAGGCCAAATCCAGCCATCTCCCCGGCTCTCCGTGACACACTTACCACTGTGTGGCGACAGAGTAATGTGTCCCGACGCATTGGTTGAGAATCACTGCTCTGGCCTCTGCTAGGCGGGAAGTCAGACTCGATGGTCACCAAGGTCCCATCTGGCCTTGGACTCTCTGACCTGTGAGTGGCCAGATGATACGGAAACCGGGAGTTATGGGAATGGCAATGGAGTTCAGTGTGTGAATGAGGGAGATGGTGGTTATGACACACAGTGACCTTGAAGTGAACCTCTACTCTCAGCTTCTGTGTGTGAACAAGCTGGTCTGGTTGCGTGAGTGTATAGCAGAAAGGAAATGACACGGTGAGAGATTTACCCTTTCTTTGCCACCTATGAGGACTGAAACAAGAAATGAAAACAAGGTTCTTCTCTGTTCACATGACATCTTTTGGGGCTGGGGGCCCATTCTTCCCTGTCGAAAGTCCAAAAATGCCAAGGGCAAATGGCTATTCTTGTCCACCCATCTGAGGAAGATGACATGGGAGTATCATTTTTCTGCCCCCTCCCACTTCTCGTGACAGCTGCACGTAAACTCTGTGTGGGCGTTCATCTGTCCCAGTTATGGGACTGCTTATACCTCTGTCCCTTTTCTGCTCTCTCCTTGAGTTTACTCCGTCACCGGTCAGGTCTCTTGCCCTCCTCCATCTCTGAATGTAATTCTGCAATTTTCCCCTCTTACATCAGAGATCTGGATACAACATAACCCGTCTATGCCAGCTGCTTATTACTGTGCAGATCAGCTGACCAGAGGCGGGCGAACTATGGCCCGTGGGCTGGATCCACCCTGCCTCCAGCCCACCAGCTCAGAGCCGCTCTTACTCCCCTCCAGCTCCGGGAGGCTCGCGCTGCAGCCAGAATGCCACCACTCTCCCCCCCTGCCAGGTCCAGCAGCAGTTTGCAGCGCAGTCAGAGCAGAGCCTCCACTCTGTCTCAGGAGCAGCGCTCTAGCCCAGGCATGAGCTGTTGCTGGACAGGGGAGGGAGAGCGGCAGCTCGCTCTGGTGCATGCTACCACTCTCCTTCCCCCTCCCAGGTCCAGTGGTGGCTTGTGCTGGGAGCAGAGCACTGCTGCCACTCCTCCCTCCTAGCTGGGTGGGTGAAGGAGCGGTGGCGACGCTCTGGTCCCAGCGCACGCCACTGCTGGATGGGGAGGGAGAGGGAGAGTGGCAGGAGCAACTCATGCCAGAGCCAGAGCACTGCCAGCTCTCCCCTCCTGCCCCAGCTGTAGCGGGGAGGGAGGGGGAGTGGAGCTGAGCTCCACTCCTTGTCGGGGGAGGGGGAGCTGGTCACTCCCCCTCCAAGCCCTGCCTCTCTACTCCTCCGCCCGCCGCTGCCTGTGGCTCCTTATGAGTGGCCATTTGTGGCATGTGGTCCTCGGCGCAAAAATGTTGCCCATCCCTGAACTAGACCCTGCATCTCTTACCCTCGGGAACCTGTGATCTACACAGGGACCAAAACGTTTTCTGAAAACGAATCGATTTATTAGCCAATGGAACAAAGCATATGAGAAAATGTGGTTTCAAAACTACAACCCACCAACACGTTCCTAGCCAACTGCATGTCGCGTCTTGGCAGAATTCAAATTCTGTTATTTTATAACTTCAGTGGATAATCACGTTGTTTATTTTTAAGCGTTTGGGTTTTTATCAATTCAGATGTTCACGTTTGTGCAAACTTCTGGAGGGAGGTCAGACAATCATTTAGTGACAGCGGACGTTGAGACTCAAAAGGTTAAGCATTCAAACACACATGGTCAACATCACAAGTCAAAGTATTTTAGCGAGACAAGGAGGGTCAGGAGGTATCCCTGGGCGAACTTCTGCTGGGCCTTGTCTGCGCCAATGCATCTACCAGCAAGACCTTTGTCACACAGGGGATGTGAAAAAACACCTCCTAAGTGACATAAGTTTTGCTGGTAGCTGCATTATGTCAGCAGAAGAGAGCTCTCCCGTTAATATAATAAAACCACCTTCATGAGGGTGGTGGTTATGTTGGTGGGACAGCATCTCCTGCCAATATAATACTGTCCACACAAGTGCTTATGCTGGCAAAACCGACATTGCTCAGGGGGACGTTTTTTTCACACCTGTGAGTAACAAAAGGTTTGCCAGCATACGTGCTAGTGTAGAGAAGGCCTTGGGGAGAGAGACAAGCTTTTGAGCTACACAGATTGCTTCCTCCGATCTAGGAAAGGGCCTCGGGGTTACTGCTAAATACAAGATTGAACAGATCATAGAAGAAAAGGGTTGGAAGGGACTTCAGGAGATTGGGTCGGGACCCAGTACTGGGTCACAGAGTCTCAGGTACTGAGTTGTGACACCTCCTGCTGCAGCCGCTGAAAGACTGGAATGCATTGCTCAAAGATGTAATTGTTGGGTCACGGGCATAAATGATTGTTTTTTCAACCAGGTCCCGAGAAAAAAAAAATTTGAAAACCACTGATCTCGTTCAACCCCCCTGCACAAAGCAGGACCATCTCCAACTAAATCAGGTAGTATAGCATAAATAGTTAACACCCCTCTGGATATAAGACAAAAATAGGAAGTTAGTGGGTTACCAGTTGTTCTAATAAGCTATAAATCCAGTGTCTTTTTGTAAGACTGATTTTTAGTGTCTAGCAAAGTTATGGATTTAAGCTCCCCAGCTTGTCTTTTGAAAGGTTAGAGGTTTCCTTTAGGATGAGGACAGATGAGTCACATATAGAATGATCATTCTGTGTAAAGTGTTTGCCCACCAGTGATGTGGTGTTCTTGTTTGTTTGTTTTTATCATTTTCCTGTGTGAATTCATTTGGAAGTGTAATTGTGTGGTGTCACCCACATAGTTGCTATTGAGGCATTCAGGACACTGGGTGAGGTGTACTCCATATGTTGTGATAGGATATGTAGGACCTGTGGATCTTGAAAGATGTGCTGTGTGGGGTGTTGATCATTATAGCAGTGGAGATAGGCCTTCAGGTCTTGGATCTGTTGTTTTGGCAGGATGTGGTACCGCTCTGAATTGGTCCTGGTGTGGGGAGCTTGCTGATGCTGCTGATGCTGGGGAGTTGTTGAGTGCCAGAAGTGGGGGTTCAGGAAAGATTTTTCAGTATGGGTCCTCGTTAGAATGAGTTGTAGTTGTTAAATGATACCCCATCTGGCTTCCAGTGTGGGTTGTTAGATGACACCTAGGGGCATGCGGTCAGAGGGGGTGGCCCGTTCCATAATGTGCATTACTTCTCTTGTGGAGCATCCTTGTCTGGTGAAGGCAGTTTTGAGAGTGTTAAGGTGTGTATCCCGGACTTCCTCTCAGAGCATGTTCTGTGATACAGGAGTGCCAGGTTATAGATAAGACTTCTCAATGTGTTTGGGTTGTCACTGGAACTAGAAAGGTAGATGTGATTATCTGCGGGTTTCTTGTGTGGGATTCCATTACTGAAGCTGATCATGGTGTCCAGAAAGTTGATCCTGGTGTGGGAATGTTCAAGAGAGAATTTAATAAACAGGTGGTGGTGGCTGAAGCTGTGCGGGAAATCAGTGAGACAATTTAAGTAATCTCTTCAGGGGATGTATCTCAGGTGCATCACTGGGTGTTAATTGACCTCTTCAACTTGAATAGATCCTTAGAATATGTACTTACTACTTATGCTAAATTATCTGTTTGATCTTGTATTTAGTTGCATGACTCTAAATACCTTCCCAGAGCTGAAGAAGAGCTCTATCTAGTTTGAAAGCTTCTCTCTGGCCTGGTCTACACTTACCTACAAATTCCACTGCAGTTGATGGGAGTTGTGCAAGCTACTCTATCTACATTTACTTATGTACGTAGAGTAGCTTGCATAACTTACACTGACTTCCTAAATTCTGTTCTGCATGCCTTCTCCACTAAGCTGTGCATCTATTGATACAGTGTTGCTCTTTTTTCAGATATGGTTTCTTAAGCTGACTTCCCTGATGGAATGAGCAGGTCTTCACTTCCACTCAATTGAACCATATAAATTGATCAGACAGAGGCAAATTTGCCATTTTCAGTGTAGACGTAGCCTCTCTCCCCAGTGGAAATAGGTCCAATACAAGATACTGTATTACCTCCCTCACCTTGTCTCTCTAATATCCTGGGATCGATATGGTATAACACTGCATCAAAGAATACACCATTAATAGCCTTAAGTCAAACTCTAATACATTTTCAGGCAGCATTTTTGTTAGGTTGCCTATATAAATTTCAATTATTATCAATGGAAATATTTTTTACATTGGTTTGTGTGTATAGTGAAATTATTGACAGTCACCAATAAATATCTAATTTTGGCAAGTCACTACATGTTTCATTACAAGCTAAGTTAGGGAAGCTTCACTTTTCGGTTACAGGATTTACATTCTTTTAGCAAGCCTTGAAGCCGAAACTGATAAGGGTGGAAAAGTACCTGAAAGGTAGGAGATGTTGGGTCAGCCCAACTCCGGAAAGACAAGAAAGGGTTTCGGCCAAACAATGACATCTTGATGAATGGAGACAATTAGTGGTATGCGAACTAAAAAAGGTAATAGATGGCATTAAGAAAGGGGTGTGTGGACCAATCAAGACAATTTTGGACACTAAAGATAGCCAATGGTCCGAGCAGTTTATAAAAGTAAGAGTCCAAGAGACCAGTTTTCATGCAGCTAAGGGGGTGATGGAGAGTCTTGCCATCAGCTGAGCTGTTCTGTTGCATTGGGAGCATACATGTGGTGAGTGTACCTGACACGTAACTTACTCCCTCTGTTTCAGTTATCAAAAAGAAGATCAAGAGGTGGCTTGATGAGGACCAGGGGGAGAAAATCCTGGGTATTGCAGCCTCTTTAATCTAGTGGGGAAACGCAGAACAAGGACAAACAGCCAGACAAGGTAAAGCCAGACACATTCAAATTGGAAGCAAGACTCCAGCATTTAACAGTGAGGATGATTGCTGAGGGAAGTAGTGGATTATCCATCCATTAATTATTTCAGTTCTTAGCTGGATGCCTTGATAGAAGATATGATATAAAGCAATTAATTAATCAAACCCTACTCTATCTGGGATTGTTATTTCTAAAAAGTAATGAGAATTATGAAAATACCCAAATCCTTATGGCCTAGTCCAAAAGAATTACACTACACCTCTGTACTTTACAAGAGAAATTTACTTCTATAGGTGTTTGGAGACATTCTGTAACAGAATCCTAGACATTTCTACAAGATATTGCCATCCAGGACTGCAGAAAAAAGTGCCTTAACTACATGAACAAATTCAGACATAAGGCGTGAATTTTAACAGAGTCATTGACCATTGGTGGATTCTCCATTGCTGACAACTTTAAAATCAAGGCTGGATGTTTTTTAAAAGATCTACTCTAGGAATGGTTTGTGGTCTGTTGTGTAACCTGTGTTATGGAGGAGTTCTGACCTACGTTGTCTGGTCAATGTTATTAGATGATCACAACGGTCCCTTCTGGCCTTGTTGTCTATTAATCTCTGATCGTCTTTCCTCGGAGACTGATATGCAGCGCAAGAAAATGATCACTCTTCTAGTGACCAGTTTAACCTTGGCAACAGTGAAGTTCTTCCCTATCCATAGCCCCTTGGATTGAATTAATGGTTTTAAGTTGTTGAAATTCTAAAGGCTTTCCATGTTAAAAGTGTAATCTACTGCTCTAGAAAGAATCACTTCTGAGGACATACCTTTTGAGAGAGATTTTTTCTCAGTGTCTAAGTTTCACTGACTTTCTGATTCCTGCTCTGAGTTTGAACCTTCTGGCTCAGGGTCTGGTTCTGTCTCTGATTCTTGCTCTGGATTTGAACCATCTTCCTCCTTGGGTTCGTGATCTTGCTGAGTCTCTGATTCCTGCTCAAAATCTGAACCATCTGTCTCTGGCTGAATGTCTGATTCCTTCTCTGGGTTGGAACCATCTTCCTCCCCCAGCTCTGAATTGGGCACTGGACTGAAATCATCTTTCTCCTCTGGCACTGGGTCCTGCTGAGTGTCTGATTCCTGCTCTGGATTGAAACCATGTTCTTCCTCTAGTTCTGCATTGTGCTCTCGATTGAAAAAATCTCTCGTCCTGGGCTCTGGGTCTCGCCGAGGGCGTGAATCTCGCTCTGGGTTGAAAAAATCTACCAAGCAAAACAAAGGAAGAATAGGTAAATGGTATTTAATTGCTCATTTGCTTAATTTAGACTCCATAGACTCATATGATCTGCTTAAGGAATGGTGCAGCGCACAGAAATTCCCAGACCAAAGTTATGTTAAGATTGAGAGTATTTACATAGATGTGATTGTAAACCCCCCAACCTCTTTTAATGCCAGCTGCCAAAGGGTACATCTGACATATTGTTAAAATATTTAGTCAAACAGAGTCTTGTAAACTATCGTATAAAAACTGGTGAGAGCCAGGATGTATAGGTTGTATAGAGAGAGTTATGTCTATGTGCTGGAAATGTAATCTTAGAATATGTCACAAAAGTAACTGATAAACAAACCTAGACAAAGGATTGTGGAGCAAGAAAACCAACATGGTTTAATTACAACTACAAGACAATAAAAAGACATTTGCATTTCAGGTAAACAAAGTGATCGAGCCAATCAAGAAAGCCAGAGGATCTGAGGCTGAAGAAGAGACATGGTGCTGGCATCTCAAAGAAGAGCAACAGAGGCAGAGGTGGCTTTTGGGGTAGGTGAAGCAGGCACACACCTAGGGCCCCACGCAGTAAGGGGCCCCATCGCCTGCTTTGCCTACCCCGAAATCTGCATCTGCCTTGGTCGGCAGCAGGAGGAGAATCTGGCCCCTGGGGCTGGGGCCAGCAGCAGGTAGCTGGGGCCGGAGGAGGGGGAGTTGGGGCTGTGGGGGGGCGAGGCTGGGGCGGGCTGATGGCGGGGAACTAGGGCCACAGAGGGGGGCCACTGCGGGTCTCTGGGGGCCCCTCAATGGCCCTATAGAGGAGCCCGACAATGGGCCTTTGCCTAGGGCCCCCAATAGCCAAAGGCCGCCTCTGAACAGAGGAGAGGGACTCCATCTTTACTTTCCAAAGAATTGATTTCAAAGGCTTTCTGGACTGTGAAAGGGAAGAAGGGGGGCGACTCAGTTATCCATCACTTAGGGCCAAAGAGATCAATGCCCCCTGGTTCTGTGACGAGTGGTTCCTAAGGGGCTGGTAATGCTGGTGGCTTGATGCAAGTGAGACAGCTGTCAAGGTGATGACGGTAACTTGCTAAAGATAAGTTTGAGTGAGTAGAAAGTGTGTTGTTTGTGCTTTGTGTGTAACCAGAGCTGCCTTTTTTCTCTCTTAAAGCACCGCTTAAATCACTGCTCTTCATTAAGAAATCGATGCTGCGTTTTGCTACAATCCATCTCAGTGCTGGGTGTTAAAGTTCATGGCAGTCCTCCGCCAAACTAAGCCAAGGCACGTGTCCTGCTGTGTGCGTGTGCTCTGTCCCTTTGCAGCCAGTGGACGTAATGATTTCTGTGAGTGTCCTGAGAGAGGGACGGGACGCTCCTGAGAGACCCTGCTTCATGGCCTTATACTATCTCTCCCCCACTCTGGATGCCTGAGGGGCTCTTGAAGCAAACAAACAAAAAAGGGAAAGTCTTCCCATTCGGGAGAGGGGAGCCTGTGGGAAATTGAAAAAAAGCAAGGGCGACCTGGAAGTCAGGCAGTTTGCATGGGCTAGCCCACTGGGCTCAGCCTACATGGGGTCACCCCTTCCCCTCCTCATGGGGCATGCTTGCTGAGGCTGATTCATGTAGCTTTGGGAGCAGTGATCCGAATTGCCATCTCTAAGGTGGGGCAGCCTTCTCTCCATTCACTGCTGCTTCCAGGGGTGTGATTTCCCTTTTCAGTGTCCCCCAACTCCAGGTGCTCATTCATCCCCTCTCCATCACCCCAGTCTAGTCTGGATCACTTCTGTGCATGTCCTCCATGTTGTTAAGTCCCCGCCATTTCCTCTCTCTGAATATTGTTTGATGGAGGGATTTCTTTGATCAACCCCTTGGGCACGTTCCTCCATCTGCCCTGATGGCAGACATCCTGGGTTCATTTACAGCACAGAAACACATGGGACCGTTCTGGCAAACAAGCACACTCAAATAACCAACAATGAGAATGTACAGCACCTGGTGCAGTGCCTCGGACTCACAGGCTCTCCAAGTTTGCCAATAATAAGTTTAGATAAAGTACATTTTGAGGATGATGTCGTTATCCTCAACCCAGCATTATAAACCCATGATGTCCAGCGTTCAGGCTGCATGTATAGCAGCCAAATCTGATTGTAATGAGATGGTTCTGGGTGGCAGGTTTGCTAACCTAGCATTTTTGTTTTTACATGAAGATCTGAAATTGAGTTTTTTTTAACTGACCCAGTAAACTTTTTCTGACATCACTAAAAATACCATAAACAATACAATAATGTCACAAACGTGTGCACTCACTGGCATTATTCCGTGCACAGGAATTGGGAATTATGCGATTATTTTTTTTTTATTGGCAGTGAATTGATCAATCACATCCTTTGGGCATGTGCAATAAAAGAAAACAGGAAATTGATAAAGTCATGGTCAGTGTTATTTTAGTGATTCTGACCAATGACCACCAATGCCAAAATACAATGTTTTATTTGTACTTTTGATTTATTTATGGATTTACAGACACTGTTAAAATTGTACATTTTTTTACTAATAATCTGTAAATTTACAGAATGTTGGCAACTTTACCAGGTGGGTTGCTGGCAGAAGACAAATTGGGGTCCTGTAAATCTAAAACCATGGGCCTCCACTCCTAGGTTCATCCCTGCAGCTGATTACCCACTCATGGGTGTCGCATTACAAGTTGTGGTCTTTTTAGGGATTTATGCTGTCTGAAGTTTAGAGTGAGCTTCCTCCACTCGGGGGTGTGTGCAACACAGACTACAGGGCATGGCACTTTGGCTTCCTCTTGGTTTGTGGCCACACAGAAGTCAGTGAACTTGCTACAAAGCTGGATCTATTTCGGTCTGTTTGACTTATGCATGAGAGCAGTTTTCCAGGACTGTACAGGAATGATAGTAGGATCTGTGGGATAGGTCAGAAAGTCTAGTCTGCTTGTGGCAGTGATAAATTTAGCAGGGCTGGCTGGGACCCTGGATTTCCATTCTGTGGAATTTGGGAATCTGTTTTAGTCTGAAATCAAAACGAGACCCTGAAATTTCAAAGATTTCCCATGAAATGAAATCTCTGGGGAAAAAATTAATTTCAAGTCCAATCAAATAGTTCATTCTGACATTGACAATTTAAAACTGTAAGTTATATTATATTATTTGAAATGAAAAGTGTCAAAACATACTGTAATTAATAGAATAGCAATGGGACAAGAAGCAGTGGGCTTAATCTCAGCCAGGGAGGTTTAGTTTAGATTTTAGGAAGAACTTTCTAACTCACAAGGTATTCAAACTCTGGAACAGGCTTCTAAGGGAGGTCATGGAATCTCCATCATTGGAGGTTTAGAGGAACAGGTTCAGTCCGCATTCTCTCTTGTGAGACCTACATCTCCCATACTGCAATAAGGACATTTCCTCAAAGCAAAGGGCATGAGAGGCACCTGACTGAGTAAATTGGAAATGTTGTAGAGTGAGGAAGCTTGTCCCATCAGGCTCCTGAACTATAACTGCCGCAGGAAGTGGACCATGATGGAAAAACAGTTTAATATTGAACTGACTCAAAATGAAACCTTCCAGTAAACCGAAACAACATATTTCCACAAAAACACCAACTTTTTGTTCTGATTTGGGATGCCCATGAATGTTGACATCTCAAAATGTCCCACAAGATGGAAATCCTGAACACTGCTTTGCTTTCAGTGTGATGGTAAAGATGTATCTGAAATTTACTTTACAGCAAGTTTCATGGGACAACCTCCCTCGCCCCCCTTCCTCCCCACTGCCCCCCGCACTCCTAGGGTATGATCTGTGTTACTTTCCTGTTCACTTTTGCAATGTAATTGTGTGGTTTACTGCAAAATATGCCAGACGAGGTCTTTTCTGGAATACTCATGACATACTCTACATTATTGTTATGGCAGCATGTTTCCTGCAGCATCATGTATGTGAACAGAAGTGAAATACGCCCCCATGGGTTTCACATGGCTTGAGGGGGAGGGGAGGGCAGACAGTCAGAGCTGTTTCCCAGGATGTAAACAGTCAAGGCTGCAAAGACACTTACAGAGAGAATACAAATGACAATGGATTAGCTAAATGTCTGTAGCACCTTGACCAGAGAGGGGGAGACCCCCCTCCCACCTTTCTGAACAAAGTGAATGACCTGGCCTCAAGAAAGAGAAGAAAAGTCATGTTTTAGACTGGTTGGGGCTTTTTGCCAGAGAATCTCCATCTTGAAACTTCACCTACAAGCAAGGTCTGAGCCCTCCCCAAGGAAGGGCAGAGACTGGCTGTAAAACCATCATCATCTGGCCATGTAAGTAACACTGGAATGGACTACAACAGTAAACTTTAGGTTAGAATGTGTGTTTTCTTTTGTTTGGTTGTGGTTAACTCCTGTCAGGTTAATTAACTGATTGTGCATTGATTTACTATATACTCACTTAAAATCATGTTTTAAACAATAGACTAGCTTTTGTTTTATCTAAAGCTGTGTGGATTAGAGAGAGTATGAATGTGTGTGGGCCTAAATGGGGCAAAAACTATTTACGTTTCAATTTCTTTGGTAAATTGACGGACCGGTGTATATGAGCTTCTAGTGATCTGGTACGGTCCAGATCCCTGCAAGATGGAAATTCCCAGTGTCGCATCTGGGGGCTGCAGATTCTTGCTGGGGGACTGTCTGGGTGGCTAAAGAGTGCACCTTCACTACCTGGGACCCACGCAGGAGGCTGGTGTGGACTAACCCAGGAGTCAGAGTCCACCTAGTGAAGCGGGGTAAGTTGGGGTCCAGGAGTGGGTGATCAGGGAAGCACAGTGGCACAAAAGACCATATAGCAGGAGCGGGGAACATCACAGCAGGGAAATGAGCTTATGGCTCCTGGGAGATCTATAAATCTGGATGTCCTCTGAAGTAAGGATTTTTATTGCATGGAGTGTGGCTTAATAGACTGTCTCATGAATTGCACTGGTTCCTTTTGCTTTCATTTGATCTCCTCTGCTTCTTTCTCCCAACATTTGACTGCAAATATTTCTTCCCACTTTTTCTCCTTTTCTCCATGGCCTGTCTGTCTTACATCCCTCCAGCTGGTGTCCAGCAGTTTCCCTACCACTGGCGACTCCAGTCTCTCTGGCTAACCTCTGTTCCTTTCCTCCTGTTCTGTAGTCTCAGCCACAGGTACATCCAATAAGTCTGTTTCAACCTCTGCATTTCCATCTGCTTTTACAAACTTCCATGCTCTTCTTTGACAAGGTGAGCATGGGCACCTATAGAAAAAGAGGGGAAGAGTAGGATGATCAGAGTCATCCACCTCTGGACTACATGTGGAGCACATGTATGGAACTGCTGCTTCAGGGTATTCCATCACTCAGCTAAAGAGTTGGTGCTGATATACTGACTGAATTCAATGTGTTACAACAGTTGAACACTTGGCAGAATGGCTCTTTTGAGCCATAAACCCACATGGAGATGCAACTCACCATATTCTGAAGGTTGCAAAATCTGAGTTGTGCCTGGGAATAAGCTTTCTAAACACTCCAGAAAATCTCGGCAAGTCGACTCCCCTCTTCTCTGTACATAAATCAGCAATTTCCTGATTCTGGCCTCTTTGTCTTGTAGCTGGTTCATGCTGTCATACTCCTCCTCTGTAATGATGGAACGGGCCAGTGACTCATCCAAGACATTCTCGGGGTCTCTTTGAATGATTCCGATCAGCTCCTTGCGTTTCGAGCATATAAACATGTATTTGTTGCCAGTGGCCATGGCTACCAAATAGCACGATCTAGAATGATTTTTTTGAAAAAAAATGGCAAGAGATGTCAGAACTAGAGTTAGTGAAGCTGCTGATCATAGAAATTTAGGGCTGGACGGGACCTCAAGAGGTCATTAAGTCCAGCCTCCCACACTGAGGAAAGACCAAGTAAACCTAGATCTTCCCTGACAGGTGTTTGCTAACCTGTTCTTAAAAACCTCCTGTGATAGGGTTCCACAACCTCGCATGGAAACCTGGTCCAGAGCTCAACTACCCTTAGAGTTAGAAAATGTTTCCTTATATCTAACTTAAACTTCTTTTGCTGCAAATTAAGGCTAACTTCAGTGGACATGGAAGACAACTGATCACTATCTTCTTTGTAACAGCCTTGTAAATATTTGAAGACCATTATCACGTCCCTCCTCTTCTTTCTCTTCTCTTCTCTAAACCAAACATGCCCAGGTCTTTCAGTCGTTCCTCATAGTTTGTTCTCTTATCATGTTTGCTCATCTCCTTTGGACTCACTCCAATTTGACCCCATCTTTCTGAAAGTGCAGTGCCTAAAATCTGCACACACTACTCCAGATGAGGCCTCACCCCTGTGTAGCTGTGAGATTCCCTCCCTCTCCCACCCCCAACTCCTCCATTTCCCCTTGTGAGCAGAATGGTTCTGTGGGCACAGCTGGGCAAATGAGAGATGTTAGCAATTCAAAAGATAGAAATAAAAAAGTGCGTCCAATGACGTTTTGTTTGAGCTGAAAAAAAAGCCAAGTGTTGGTTAATTTGTGAGCATTTTAAAATGCTTTTGATTGTTTTTGTTTAAAAAAAGAAAATTAAAAGACTTTAAAAAAAAAAGTCGTTTCAAACTGAAAAATGGAAATGTTTTGTTTCAGAAAGGTCTAACATTGAAACATTTTATTTTGAGGACAATTTTTTTTTAGTGTGTTTTTTTTCCCCCCACAAATTGAAACAATTCAGTGAAATCAGCACAAATTGATAAAGTGTTTTGTTGGTGCTGAATCTGTGTTTTCTACCAGATTAGGGACAAGGCTATAGGTGGCAATGCTGACTGCATAGAATAGATTATGCAAGTTTGATTGAGCGTCCCTAAAGATGTGCTCAGTCAAACTCAGAATTAGCTGGAGGTTGATTGGCTAAGACCTACCTGGCAAGAACCGTAGCACTGATTTGACGGGAAGGCATTTTTCGTCAAATCAGCGCTGTGGGGACCCTGCAGTAAGCAAGCTGAAGGCAATTAGAGGGAGATATGCAAGATATTTTAAGTACTTTGTGTAGCTACCTTCAACTGCCACCAAAATCTCACCACAGTGTAAACCGGGACTTCATTTCATATGACAAATTGTGTCCAACTCCACCTGTGTTATCTTCAAGTGGTGGAACTATTCACAGTTCACAACTATCTCGGCCGAGACCTCAGATTTCAGTTCATGTGGGAAAGGAGCCAGGGTCTGTTCAGATAACGCTATCAAAATATATCTGCGGCTCTGGGGACATTCTCTTCTTCCCAAGTTAGGGGCTGAGAAAATTGTCTCCTCAAAAGACCTTCAAAACGGTTACACAGTTCCTCTTCTCTCTATCCACTGTCTTAGAGGAGGAACTGAAGAGCTACTGTTTTTGCCAGTTGGCTACCAGTCAACTCGTTACTGGTTCTTCTCGCCTATTTCTGGCACTGGGGAGGTAAGATTTAAAGAAATAGCCATAATCCTACTTTGGAGCAGCATGAAATATCCTTGTATATTTAACTTTGGCATTTTCATGACAATCACACATGTAGCCTGCATTAAATTCTCTGGCCTGCGCTAGACAGCACGTCAGACTGGATGATCCCCTTTGACCTTGAACCAGAGGCGTTGTTACTGTTGGGCTGGCAGAGCGTCGGCCCCGGGTAGAATAGCCTGAGCCCTGGATCTATTTTCCCCTGCAGGCACATGCGCAGACAGCCTACTTGCAGGGGAGGCGGAGCTAAGCTGGAAACGAGCCAGCTGCAGCTTGTAGCTCAGTCACTTAGCAGGGAGAGACGAGGGAACTTTAAATCCTCTCTCCCCTGCTGCACCAGCTCAGCCACGCAGCACTGCAGCTGACTCCCCTCCATTCTGCTTTATTTAGGACCAGCTTCTTCTACACAGCACCAGTAAGTACTGTGTGTGGGGGACAGGGGAACCTGTGTGTGGGGGTGGGGCGGTGTTGGGAGCAGGGGATCAATCCCCAGGTCAGTCTGGTGGGTCTGGGGAGTAGACTGGGGATCATCCCCTGCTCCCAACATCCCCCCCACCACCTTACCAAAGGTAAGTGCTGGGGGGTGGTGGCCGTGGGGAAATAAGGACAGGTGTTGGGGGGGGGGGAGACTAGGAGGAGTGGGAGGGTGAGCACGGCTCGGGCCCCTCGGCTGGCCTGGCCTGCACCTCTTAGGATTGGGGGGTCAGTTCCTGAATCCTGGTCCAGCTCGCTGCTCGTGTTGCGTCCCGCAGCTATTTTCCTAGGGCCGCCCGCCCGTGCCGCTACCCGTGGCCGGCTGGGACATAGCCCAGTGGTTAAAGTAAGGGGGCCCACAATTTTTAGGGGCCAGCATTCTGGAGCCACTAAAAATAGAAAACCCAGGCGGAATGGTGCGTTCTGCCCAGGGTCCCCAGCAAACCCGCAGACTCCTGCTGCGGCCAGGCTGGGGAGATTCAAATTTCCCGCCCTGAGCATGCTCAGACAGAGCGTGCCCAGGGTGGGAATGGCCTGGCCTAGGAGCAGCTCTCCCGGTGATCCCTGCAGCTCCGGACCTTCAGCCAGGTAAGGCCTGGGAAGGGGCTGTGGGGGAGGGGGACAGAGGAGCTGGGAAGGGGACATGGGGGAGCTGGGAAGGGGCAGAGGAGCTGGGAAGGGGCCCCAGGCCTGATCCGGCCACGCTGCCTGCCTGTGGTGGTGGTGCGCGGCTGTGGCAGAAGGGCTGGATCAGGCCCGAGGGGCCAGCATGTGGCGGCGGGAGCAGAGCGCGGCGGCCGGCAGTATGGCCTGATCTGGCCACTCTCCCGGCTGCCCTGCTCCACCGCCGCAGGCCAGCCCCGGGCCTTTGTATCAGGGGTTAACGTAAGGGGGGAATGTGGAGACCAGGGGTGGGAATGGAGGGGTCCGGACTCGCGAGTCGGTCGAGCAAGGGGTCGGGATGGGGGGCTGGGAGGGATGGATGGAGTTAGAGGCTTGGGGAGGGGTTGAGGGGGCATGGGGACAAGGAGATTGGATAGGGGCTGGTGGGGGCTGGGTAGCGGTGGAGAGGACTATGGGCAGCTGGAGGGGGGACTGGGTGGGGAGCTGGGGAGGGATGGATGGAGTTAGAGGCCTGGGGAAGGAGGCATGGGGACAAGGAGACTGGTGGTGGCTGGAGAGGGGTGGAGGGGTTTATGGATGGCTGGAGGGGGACTGGGTGGGGGGTCTGGGGAAGGATGGAGGAGGTTGGGGGACTGGAGTGGGGGCTAGGGATGGACGGGCCTGGGGAGGCGTAGAGGGGGTTGGGGACTGAAGGGGGGTGGAGTGAAGACGGGGGAACCTTGGGGGTGGGGGGTTAGGAGGGCTGGAGTGGGGGTTTGAGGGCAGGGAGCTTAGGGAATGCGGATGGGGACTGAGGAGGACATGGGGAAAGACTAGTGATGTGGGCACTAGTGGACAAGGTTGGGGTGATGTGGATTTGAGGCTGTGCTTCATTTGTGAGGAAAGAGCTGGTGGGGCTCAAGCAATTTTGCATTCATGTATCTGTTTGTAGTGTAGACATAGCCAAAAAGTAATGCAGTGAAGTACATCCCAGTGGAAATCCTCAGTTTCCTTTCCTTCCCCTTCCTTTTAATCAAATATGAGGCCCCAGGCAACCCAACTCTTTCCCCACTGAATTGTAATATGTAATATAAAATCTACTTGAAAAAAATATTTACTTGTTTCCCTCTCCAAGCTGTGTTCAGTCCTGGAGCAGAGGAAAGAACATAACACTTTAATGATCCAAAATGTAGCCTTGCAGAGCTTTCCACCTTTCTGTGGGTTCCAATGCTCACTTCTACCCTTGGAGAGGCCCCAGAACAATGGATCTGACTTGTATATGCATGGACAAGCTGTCTCATGCAACTTTTAGTGGGTCTGACTTTTATATAGACAACAGAGTCCTGTGGCAGCGTCTGATGAAGTGGGATTTTCTCCCACGAAAGCTCATGCGATAAATAAATCTGTTAGTCTTTAAAAGTGCCACAGGACTCTGTTGTCTTTCTACAATAGACTAACACGACTACCCCTTTGGAATTTGACTTTTATATGCATAGACAAGCTGTCTCATCCAACTTTGAGGGTTTTGTGTCTTCCTCTGACTCAAGGAACACTGAACTCATGGTAACTAATACACCTGGCTGTTATAGTGAGAGTTTGAAAAATATTTGCAATAAATATTTTTTAAGTCTCTAAAGCATTCCTACAATAACTGTTTTCATGTAATGTAAGTATCATATACAGAGTATATGATGGATTGTAGTTGGCATAATTTGAGGATGACCTGCATAACTCCTTTCATCACTCATGAACTGCTTCCTCAGACTCATGATGATAGAATACTTTTACTACTGTATCATGTATTCTCTATAGGAAGAATAACACCTGACTGCCTAATATTTTAGAAGCCCACTATTCTTAGCTGTTTATAAGAATTAACATTCTCATGTGGGCTGCTCACTCTCTGCCTCAAGCTCAATTTTTAAGTTTCAGTAAAAGTGGCTCAGCCCTTTCCAAGAGTGAGCTTTGTGAAAAATAGCTAGTTTTGCTAATGTTAAATGTCTTTTCCTTGAAGAACTCTAGTGCCTCCATGGTAAAACTGATAGAGTGATAGTTCTGGGGACAGAAAGGTCCCCATGAAAACACACCCAGATTTGGTCAAGGTATAAGCCTTCAAAAATCACCATTTGTGTATTTAGAGCTTTATGGATGTTTGCTAATAGAATTTCTGAACCTTCCACATGAGGTTGACCGTGACTCTGTATATGTTGGCTGGAAATGTGACAAAGACAGGCGACAAAAACTGTGAGGTGTAGATGATGGTAGAGGCTAGATCCCTTTGGATGGGAGACAGTTGCAACTTAAAATGCAGCTGGTTATAGTGCTGACCAGAAGCACTGTGTACAACTTAATGGTTAAAACTTTAAAGTGTCAGTGATGGGGTGGTTTACCCTATTCAGTATGATTGTATTAGGATTAATGAAAAGTTAAAAAAAATATTTTTACATTGTTCATTTTGAATATCATGTAAATAAAGGTTCATTCTAGACTTATTTTTCTCTGTATTGAATTTGGGGGCGGTGGACGCCAAAATCACAGTTCGCCTAGGGCGCCAGAAAACCTTGTGCCGGCCCTGCCCATGGGTAGGTGACTTGGTGACCAGCCAGAGCAGCAGCAAGTTGTAGGTTGGGGATCGTCCCCCCCCCCCTTCTCTAGGTTGGCAGGTGGGGACTGGTTGCTTTCCCCCCATCTGTACAGCGAGGTCAGTTGAGGGGTGGGTGGTCTGGGGATCATCCCCCAGCCAGGAGTGCCAATGATGACCCTATTTATGAATTCTGCAGACCATATGATGTGCCTAAAATTTATTCTGTGATTTGAAATGTGGTTTTCTTGTTTGTTATTAATTAAGCAGGGGGTGGAGGGTGACTGGAGGAAATGGAGTTGTGTTTTTAAACTACTTTCTTGTGTTTGAATTCCCCCTGCCCATCCTAAGGTGTGAGGATGTGATAATTTAGGGTTGCCCTCTCTCCCACAGGTACTGGAAAAGGTGATTTTGGCCCCTGGTGCAGGATCTGTTCCCCCACCCGTATCCCCTCAGTTCTGTCCCCATTACTGTCTGCCCAGTAATGCTGCATTTTTAGTTTGGACTCTGCCTTTCCTATAAGAGTGGGCTTACTCGGTTTTGGCTGTTGTCCTTTCTGCTTTCTCTCCCCAGGAGAGGGATTGGGATCCTGGCAGGAGCTGTGGGGTGAGAGTAGGGAACAGTGCAGCAGCCTTCTCTGCCTTTTTAGTTCACTCTGTTGTCTTCCCTTTGGCTATTTGCAGGGGAGGCACAAGGCAGGCAGCCTGGCTGGCTGGGTCTGCTAGTTTGGTGGGACACCGCTCATGGCACCACACTGGAAGCCCCAGGCAGTCTACCTGCTTGCCTTGTGAATTCCCCAACTTCCTCCACCTGGTTTGTACGCACCTGAAAGCTGGGACCTGGCCAGAGCCTTTTTCAATTTCCTGCCTTGCGGTATGTTCAGGCGTGTGGCCCAGGGCTGGAACAGCATGGGGAAATGCAGCTGCTGTGCTGCCTTTCCTGGTGCCCACCATCCAGCTGCACTGCTCCCCTGCCACCCTTCCCCTTCTCCCCACTCTCCTGCTCCACCACCCTCCTTCCCGCTCCTGTTTGCTGAGTTCCCTGGCTCCTGATATTCAGCCACAGGAACCTGGAGGGGATGGGGAATGTTGTGCCTTGTCAGACAGGGAGACACATTTTGTGTGTCCTTCTGACATGGTCTGACTTTTGAAGAAAGATTGCTTCTGTTAGAGTTCTTAATACAGATGAGTATGAAGGAGTTGTATTGCAACCCAGCATGGAGAGGAGCATGGTGTGGAGGTGGATGGGGCTAACCATGCCAGAGCAGATTAATCCATGGTAGTCCACATGGCCAGGCTGCCCTGGTACCTAGGGCAGCTGATTGGAAACTGACAACAACTTCCATTTCAGTCAGCAGCTGCTATGGCCCCAGGGAGCAAATTTCCCTTCAGAAACATCCTATCTCCATGTTTCCAAAATTTCCATTTCATGTGAAACATCCACACTTCAAAATATTACATGTGAACTAAAAATTTCCAGTTTCAGGTGTGTTTGTGACCTGTACCAGACAAGTAAATAATCCATTCCTGGAAAGAAAATTGTAGTGTAGTGATAGATATCAGACATTTTTTTAACAAAAGCCATGTAACGCAGGGACAACAGAGAGAGCAGACAGAGAAAGCAGAGCAACTTCAACAGGCTGAAGTGGAAGGTGCAGAGGGAACCTCCAGTAAGGAAACAGGGACAAGTGTCAGCCCACTGGATTTTAGTGAAAGCCATGAAGGTTCTGATTTAGGGAATATGGAAAATGGGCCCATGCAGCCAAAGTTAAAGCAGTACCCCTATGATAAATTTGGTTTGGGAAAACGCTCTTTTCAGTATAACTGGTTCGAGAATTACAAATGGTTAGAATACACTGTTAAACAAAATGCAGGATTTTGTTTTGCATGCAAAAATTTTGGGGCAAAATGCCCTAGAGGCAGCACTGATGCATTATTTAACAATGGCTTAAAGAACTGGAAAAGGGCACTGGATTCTTTTAGAGAGCATGAAAAGTCAGCATTGCACAAAGCAAGCATGTTGGCATGGGCAATTTTCAGAGACAGCAAGGTTCATGGTGATGTAGTGCAGCAGTTAAATGCAGCAAATGAGAATGAGATCAGAGGAAGACGAGAGTATCTCAGCCGGATTGTTGGTTTCACAACATGCCTAGGTAAACAAGGAATTTCCTTTAGAGGTCATGATGAAACAGAAGAGAGTCAAAATCAAGGAAATTTTGTTTCGTCTCGAATTACTTAGAAACTTTGATCAATTTCTTCAGAGTTACAAAGTAGCATCTAAAACTAGCTGCATCTCCCCAGCCTCTCAGAATGAAGTTATTCAGTGCTGTTCAGAACAAGTAACATTCAGAATAGTCAAGGAAATTAAGAGATCAGCAATGTATGCAATAATGGCAGATGAAGCAAGAGACAATCATAAGGAGCAGTTAGCCCTCTGCGTACGCTATGTTGCTCCAGAAACTGGTTTGGTACAAGAGCACTTTTTGGGATTCAGTGAATTAAAATGTTTTGATGCAGAATCAATCACAGATTCATTACAGAGTCGCCTAACACTTCATGGGCTAGATGATGATCTGTGTGTGGCTCAAACATATGATGGTGCCTCTGTTATGAGTGGAGCCTAGTGGTGGTGTATAAGCCAAATTTCAGAAGTATCACCCAGAAGCGATTTACATTCATTGTTATGCACATGAACTCAACCTGGTGTTATGCCGCACATGTAAGGCAATTAAAGAAGCTAGGGATTTTTTTAGTGCATTGGAAAGTGTGTATACTTTTTTAGTGCATCACTAATAAATCACAAGAGATTCAATGATGTTCAAGCTCGACTAGGACTGAAGCAAAGGGAGCTGGTACGGCTTTCAGACACTCGTTGGTCCTGCCAGGTAAATTCTGTGAATGCGCTCATATCAAACTTCCCAGCTGTTGTTCAATGCCTTGCAGACTCTGAGTCTTTAGTAGCCCCTGGTGTGTTAGGAAAAGTATGAAAGTTGCCTACTGTGTACTGCCTTTTTATGTTCCAGTCTCTTCTAAGCACCACAGAGACCTTCCATAAGCTGCTCCAGAAAGAAAACCTTGATTTGGCAAAAGCAATAGATGTCAAAAGAGAAGTATGCAGCTCTTTAAAGGACATGAGAACAAACGAAAAGGCAAAAGCACTATCTGAGAAAGCCAGGGTGCTGTGCATGAACAGTGGCATAGATATCAAGGAAACAGCTCTGCAAAGGAGAACGCAAAAACATATGGATGATTTCATCGTTGAATCTGTAGGTGGTGCAAGTAAGGATATCAGGACACCTGACTATTTTAAAACAAAATTGTTTTATCCTTGTTTAGACGGGATGCTTTCTGAACTTGACCAGAGATTCTCTAGTATCAAACCAGAGTTAGTGATGGGAATTCAGGCATGCAGTCCACTCTCACAAAACTTTCTCTCCATAGGGGACTTAAGTTCACTGGCAAAGCACTACAAAATAGAACTGAAACCAGAAGAAATTTCTATTGCTAAAAATTACTTGACTCACAAACAAGACAATGGCAGAAATCTCAACATGACAGATGTGTACCAGCTGTTAGACCCTACCTGCTTTCCAAACGTAAGGAAACTGGTACAGGCTGCATTAACTATCCCCGTGAGTAGCTGTAGTTGTGAAAGATCATTCAGTGTTTTAAGACGTCTACACACCTGGCTGAGAAGCACAATGGGACAAGATAGGCTACAGCACCTTGCAATGCTTTCAATTGAAAAAATTCCCCTGGAATCTGTGCCAGTGGACGCAATCATTGACCACTTTGCTAACATGCATAAGAGGAGGTACACACTGATGCTTCCTAGCCGGGGGGGCTAGCAGGGAGTGGGCTGGGGGGCCAGAGCCCTGGATCTTTTTGGTATCCAGCAACGCCCCTGCCTTGAACTATGAATCTCTGAAAAGAATAAATCATCTATTTCAATCTCAACATCTGAGCTCTGCTTCTGCTCGGCCAAGCTTGTGCTGTGTAATGTGGGAGGAAAAGAGCAGCAGGGAATTCAGGATCTGATGGGAGAAATGTTCACTTGGAAGGAGGAGGATGTTTTTATTTAAAAAATGGGACTTACCTCCTGGTGTCTGTGAGAATCGAGAGAGATCCCACCTCCAAGCAAGGGGGTCTGGTGTGCTTTATATAGCGGAAATGCAAACTCACTCTAGATGAAAGATCCTGTCTTCCAGTGAGGCATAGCTCTAGTTCATATAGCAGAAAAGCTGAGTCACTCCATACCTTGTCGTCTTCTGAGATATCTACTCTGTTTTCTGTAGCAGAATAGCTGAGTCAGAAAGGTGCTGCAAGCAGGATTTGGGGAGGGCATGACTGGCTTCTCTCTGGGTGTCTGGAAAATCAGCGCAAGAGACGACACAACCCAGACACACTTTGCACCCTCCTCCCTCTCACATGATGCCTGGCACCATCCCTGATGCTATTTGTGTCTGGCTGGGGATGAGCCAAGATGAAATGGAGAATGCGTGAGTGTTTATTGCAGTGCCGGCCTGCCCTTCAGCACCCAGTGCAGCAGCAAGGGCAATTGGTTTTCTGCTCCCTCCATCATAGTGGAGCAGCTCTTAGCTCATCTGGGTGAGTACAGCTATAACCTAAAGATCACTGGCATCCACATACCTTTCTGGATTTCGGTCTTGGAGCCTGTCTGCAACTTTAGGCGCCTAAATATCTTTTAGGGTCTGCTCCAAAGTAATAAGTTCCTGGCAGACATCAGGAGAAGTTAGATAGAAACATCAGACACTCTTGGGGGAGGGTTGCAACAGAACCCAACTTTTATTCTTCGTGGAATGGCCGAGAACCCCAAATGATGAATTGTCACTAAGGGAATGATTGGATCAAGGCTATTTTTAGTAAAAGTCACAGAGAGGTCACAGTCAATAAAACAAATCTTGGAACCCGTAAACTGTTTGTGACTTTTACTAAAAATGTGGGGGGAGGACTGAAGGGGGATGACAAACCCAAGGGGGAGGGAGAAGTCCCAAGTCTTGCTGCAGCAGGGGGTGTCCAGCACCTGTGGCCTGCAGCAGCTTGGAGATTTGGGGTCCCCCTGCTGCCCTCGGCAACTGAGAGCTCTGACTCTCAAACCTCCTCACACCGCCTTCCCCCGCCCACTAATAGCTCCTGTCCCTGCCACCTAGGAAATGAGGTAGAAAATGTCAGAGGTCTCTGAAAGTCACAAAATCTGTGACCTCCAATGACATCACCGTATCCATATCACTATTATCACTATTCATAGTAAATAAACCAGAGTCCCCTAAATGTTTCTATTCTCAGTAGCTGAACCAAAGTCCTGGCATACCTTATATTTATACGGTGGAATCTCCATCCTTAGACGTTTTTAGGGCCCAGCTTGACAAAGCCCTGGTTGCGATGGTTTAGTTGGGGTTCGTCCTGCTTTGAGCAAGGGTTGGACTAGATATATCCTGAGCCAACCCTAGTCTTCTATGATTCTTTTCTATAGTTCTTTGTGTTTAAGATGAACCTAAAATGAACTTTAGCTGACCTAGTCCAGATGCCATGAGAAGGATTACTTGTAATTGATAGGAGGCAGGCATTTCCTATAGTTGATTAAGATCATAAATAAGATAATCTATTGCAAGATGTGTTTTGCTCACCAGGAATTGCTCTAATTGCTTGTTTATGTCATAATGATTTGGCTGCAGAGATCTTTTGCATCTGCTAAAATAATGGATGGTTGAACAGATTTCTTTACCTTTGCAGCTGATAAGTTAGAGAGGGTTCAGAGAAGAATTCTGAGATTGATTTAAAAAAAATTCTGAGACTGATTAGAAAATATGCCTCATAGTGATAGTCTCAAAGAACTCAAACTATTTAGTTTAACAAAGAGGAGGTGAAAGGGTGACTTGATCACACACTATAAATATATGCATGGGGAACAAATGTTTAATAATACATTCTTCAATATAGCAGAGTATAACACAATCCAATGGCTGGAAATTGAATCTAGAAAAATCTGAAGTGGAAAAAAAGGCATAGATTTTTACCAGTGAGGGTAACTAACCACTGGAAAAATTTACGAAGGGTTGTGGTGGATTCTCCATCACTGATAATCTCTAAATCAAGACCACATTAGGAATTAGTTGGGGGCAGTTCAACAACGTCTATTAAAAGGAAAGTGAGACTAGAATGATCACAGTGGTCCCTTCTGGCTTTGGAATCAGTTATGGTATCAGTTTCAGACACCATGAAATGAATTCGATGGTGGTTAGGTCATTTTCTTTGTCTCTTTTCTGGAAATCTGCATAGCACAGAAAGAGATACTTGTTTCTATTCAAGTGTGTTGTAATGGACAAAATAGCATAATCAGAAAGATATTAATAAAGGTATTGTAATTGATAAGATTAATACTGGACAAAATGAACAAGGAATATTTGGGTAGCAAATGTATTCTGTAATCAACGTCACAGCAAACCAGTAATGTGGTGGTTAATGTCTAAGCCTTAAGAGCTAATTGTGGTCACAGACTTTCCCAGTAGTGATCGCGTAGTTGTCAGATGTCGTTGGCTTTCATCATTCAAAATTAAATTGAAGCATGAGAAAGGATTGTCTTTCTTCTTCACCAATATATAAGGGGAGGTAATTTTGGGAGCCAGCTGGACCAGACCAAGGCTGCTGGGGTAAGTGGCACTCCTGACTGGCTTTAGATAGTTGTCTGGAAACAATGATCCGGTATGCAGCGGCAGTCAAAAAAGCTAACAGAATGTTGGGAACTATTAGAAAAAGGAAAGATAATAAAACAGAATCTATCATAATGCCTCTATAAAGATCCATGGTTTGCCCACATATTGAATAGTGCCTGCAGTTCTGGTCCTCTCATCCCAAAACATATATTAGAAGTGGAAAAGGTACAGAGAAGGAAAACAACAATGATAAGGGGTCTGAAGCAACTTCCATTTGAGGAAAGATTAAAAAGATGGGATTATTCATCATAAAAAAGAGGTGACAAAGTGGGGATGGGGGAGATGTAATAGACGTCTATAAAATCATGAATGGTGTGGAAAAAGTGAATAGGGAAGTGTTACTTATCCCTTCACATAACACAAGAACTAGGGGTCACCAGATGAAATAAATAGGTAGGAGGTTTAAAATGAGCAAAAGAGGGTACTTCACACAGTGCATAGTCAGCCTGTGGAACTCCTTGCCAGGGGATGTTGGGAAGACCAAAAGTATAACTGAGTTTAAAAAAAAAAAAAAGGTAAATTCATGGAGGAAAGGTTCACCAATGAGTAGTAGCCAAAAAGGTCAGAGATCCCTAAACCTCTAACTGCCAGAGGCTGGACTGGAAAACAGCAGATGGGTCACTTGATAATTGGTTGATTCTGTTTGTTCTCTCTGAAATATCTGGAACTGGCTACAATCAAGACAGGACACTGGGATAGTTGGACCATTGGTCTGACCCAATATGGCTGTTCTTACGTTCTTATGTGTATTTTTCCTTTTTGTATTCTGTTAATTTTTTCACTAATAATCTCTGATTAAGAAACTCCAGTTTGAGTCAATTATTTGACGTTGTGCATTGTTATTGTTATTTGATAAACTGAAACTTGCAACATTGCTGTGGGAAACCATATCAAAAGCTGTGCTAAAGGCAACGTATATCATGTTGATGGCTAGTCCAGTATCCACAAAGCCAGTCATCTCATCATAGAAGGCAATCAGGTTGGTCAGGCATGATTGTCCCTTGGTGAATCCATGCTGACTGTTCCTGATCACCCTGTTTTCCTCCAAGTGGTTCAGAATGGATTCTTTGAGGACCTGATTTTTCCAGGGATTGAGGTGACGATGATTTGTCTGTAGTTCCCCGGATCCTCCTTTTTCCAGTCATCTGGGACCTCCCCCAATCTCCATGAGTTTTCAAAGATAATGGCCAGTGGCTCTGCATTCACACTGGCCAACTCCCTCAGCACCCTCAGATGCAGTTCATCCGGCCCCATAGACTTGTGCGCATCCAACTTCTCTAAGTGGTCTCTAACCTAACCTTCCGTTACCAAGGGCTGCTCTCCTTCCCTCCTTTCTGTGTTGCCCAGTGTAGAAGTCTGTGAGCTGACCCTGCCTGTGAAGACTGAGGTAAAAAAAGCATTGAATACCTCAGCCTTTTCCACATCATCTGCAACTAGGTTGCCTGCTCCATTCAATAATGGACCTATACCATCCACGATCCTTTTCTCGTTACTGACATACCTGTAGAACCCTTTCCTGTTATCCTTCACATCGCTTGCTAGGTGCAACTCCAATTGTCCTTTGGCCTTTCTGATTTTATCCCTGCAGGCCCATGTAATATCTTTATACTCCTCCCTAATCATCTGCCCAAACTTCCATTTCTTGTAAGCTTCCCTTTTGTGTTCTCTGCTAAGCCACACTGGGCGCCTTCCAGATTTGCTATTCTTTCTGCACATTGGAATAGTATCTTCCTGTGCCCTTAGTAGGGTTTCTTTAAAATACAGCCAGCTCTCTTGGACTCCTTTCCCCTTCATATCAGCCTCCCAGGAGATATTGCCTAACAGTTCCTTGAAGAAGCCAAAGTCTGCTTTTCTGAAGTCCAGGGTCTGTGTTCTGCTTCTTTCTTTTCTTCCTTTGTTCAGGATCCTGAACTGTACCATTTCATGGTTGCTCCTGCCCAGGTTGCCATTCACTTCTACTTCCCTTACCAATTCTTCTCTGTTTGTGAGCAGCAGGTCGAGAGGAGCAAGGTCCCTATTTGGTTCCTCCAACATTTGTACCGGGAAGTTGTCCTCAACGCTCTATAAAAACTTCCTAGATTGTCTGTGCACTGCTGTATTACCCTCCCAGCAGATGTCAGGGTAATTGAAGTCCTCCATGAAAACCAGGGCCTGTGATCTGGAAACTTCTGCTAGTTATCCATAGAACGCCTCATCCACCTCCTCCTTTTGGTCTGGCGGTCTGTAGCAGACACCTACCACGACATCCCCCTTGTTGGACTCATCCTCTAAACTTAACCCACAGACTTTCAATAGGCTTGTCTCCACTTTCATAGTGGAGCTCTGAGCAGTCATACAGCTCTTTTACATTTAGTGCTACTTTCCTCAGAAGATCAGGTTTTCCCACCCTCTTATCCTGTTTATGGCACTCCTCTGGGCTCTCACTGGGGTCTTGTCTACCCTGGGGGTGGGACTGTACTTTTGATTTTAGGCTGTTGAATTACAGAAGGCAAAGGTGAGTGATCACAGCAAATTGCTTGCTCGGGGTCTCACGTCCCCACTGTGCACATTACTTCCTGAAATGCATTGCCCTGTGTGTAGTAGGCACAGGGGCTTGTGGGGAGGCAGTGGTCCTCGGCTCACCCTCCTCCCCTCTTCTCTAAATAAAAAAAGCAGGAAAAACTTTCCTTGCTGTTTCTCTGCCACAGGCACAACAAAGAGGCACAGTGCTGTATGCAGAGAGAGAAATTAAGTGAAAACTTCCTGGAGCTGCAGGAAGGGGAGGAGCTATGTTGCTATGGTGAAATAGCCCGAAGAAACCAGAAAAGCAAGATTAGTGCTACTCTCTGACTACATGGACCTAAATTTGAATAGTAGATTTCAATCTCAGTGCTATGCCACTTGAAGGGGTTGTGTAAGCAGGTCGAATTACAGCTCTGTAAGGGGCAAGGAATATGGCCGCCCTCTGAGATAGACACAGAGGGCGGGCCAATCCCCTGCAAGGGTAGGGGATGAAAAGCCCCATCCCCACCTGATAGGAAGCAGGGGGGCGGAGCAGGGAGGTGGAGTATAAAAGGGAAGCCCTCTCCCTCAGTCAGGGCCCGGCAGGCACAGAGGAAAGACCTCTCCGCCTGCTCTCCGAGCCGGGACTCTCACTCGCCTGACCAGAAGGCCTGGCCCGAGCTCCCCACAGCCTAGGGCCCAGAGGACCGCCCCGAGTGGCCGTAGCCTGGCTAGCCAGAGGAGGCAGCCGGCCCCTGGGACCCATGAGAGCAACTCTCCGCTGGGGAGACTGACCTGCAGCCCCCGACCCGGAGCCCTGGCAGCGGGAGGTGCTGCCCAACCACTGTGACCTGAAGGAGTTGCCCTTGGCGGAGGACCTAGAGAAACACCCCATAGCCCTAGCGCCTTGCGGACCAGAGCTGCCACCCGAGTCCTGCGACATAGAGGAGCTCCCCTCCATTGAGGACCTGTGCGAGCCCCTGCCAGCCCAAACCCCTCTGGATGACACCGATGGCTTTGGGAGCTTCCCGACGGCAAACTACCCTGGTGTCCCATAGGGGCATGGAACCAGGTACCCGAGGGGAAAGAGAGGGGGAGAGGTAACCTCGTTCAGTGGTGCTCGACAGGCCCGGGAGCGATTGTCACGGAGGCAGCATGTTTCGGTAGGAGCCCCGCTGCCCCACCCCGGAGGCATCTTATTGTTACCTGGGGTACCTGCACTGTCCCGCCACAGCCACAAAGCTTATTAGTGGCATTCACCCGTAATGCATATTCCCATAACCCAACCCTGACTATTGAGGCCAACTCTAGAGACTGTTGTCTGTCCCGCCCTCTCTGAGGGCTGGGCTTGTTATATATAGAGAATTGCCCTTCCCAGTGCTAGAGACTGCTGCCTGCCCCGCCCAGCCCGTGGGGTGGGCAACCTCCTGTTCACAAGCTCCATTATTATTATTTTTTTTTAAATTTACTGCTCTGACAGTGGAGAGACAGACTGCAGAAGGTCTGGAAAGCAGCATTATGTCAAACTTCATGGTCAGTGTAGACCAGGCCCAATTTGTCCACATCTTTTGTAAAGCATGATGCTCAAAATTGGACACAGTTTTTTAGTTAAGCCTTCCCCAGTGCTGAGTACAGCAGGACAATTACTTTCCATGTCTTGCATACAACATGCCTGTTAATACAGCCCAGAATATTTGCTTTTTGGCAAATGCATCACATTGTTGGCTCATTTCCATACCATCACCCCACATCCTTTTCTGCGACAGTCAACATGCGTCTCTGCAACAGGTTTGACAGGATATCCCCAGTCTCTCTGCCTTGGCAGAAGCTGGGACTTTTAATTTTTGAGGAGAAAACAATTATAGGGGGTAGAAAGTGGTAAGGAAGTTTTGAGTCTGTGGTTTGCCCCCCATACAAACATCATGGCTGATTTCACTTTGCTGTGTCAGCTACCAAAAGGAAAGCTGATGCTAAGCTGTTTGCTCCTTCTTAGCTTCCTTTTAAGTAATTTCACAGCCGCACTGTGGAAATATCTAAGTGCTGTCCACTGCTGCTCTGTTTCTCAGCTGAACTGTTCCTTCAGAAGGGCTGGTCTTGTTTTAATAACGCAGAGTTGATTTCTTCTACTTCCTTCCCTGTTTGATTGCAGTTATAAGTCACAGTGGCCTGCTGTCTTCAGCTGTGTGGGCTTCCTTCTTTTGGCGAGAGAGGAGGTAGAAATGAGCTTTTCTTGGTTCAAAATCATGGTGTGTTCAAAATGGAGCCAGCTATTATTGACCATATAAAGGCATCAGGGTATTTTCAGCAGTGACTGATGTTGGGAGAGCATGTGGGATATGCCTCCCCTGCCTCAGTTGTTTATGTCCAAACACTCCCCCTCCACCCAAGGTTAAATGTCTCCTTCCATGTAGGGAGACCAGGTAGTAAGTGTGGAAAATTGGGACAGGGCTGGGGTTAATAGACAGCTATGTAAAAAATGCCTTCAATATCAGGGTTGTCCCTATAAAATCAGGACATCTGGTCACTCTACTTTCCTGGCCAATATATTTTATCCTCTGCGCATCCAAATTCATCGCCTTAAGGGTGAATTCCTCCCTCCATTTCCCTATGTGTGTTTCTCCAGCATCTGGCTGGTGAATGTTGCCCATATGCTCGATATTTAACTGACCACCATATTTGAGATTGGGAAGGAATTTTCCTCCAGAACAGATTGGCAAAGGCTCTGGGGCTATGTCTACACTGGCAAGTTAATTCGATTAAGGAGGCTTAATTCGAACTAACTAAAGCCATGGCTACACGAGGCTTTAGTTAGTTCGAATTAAGGGCTTCCTTAATTTGAAATAAGAAGTTCTAATTTCTTAGTTCATGCTAACTGGCCATTGAAATGAATGGGGATCGCTAATTCGAACTAAGCTATGTTAGTTCAAACTAACATTCCAGTGGGGCCATGCTAGATCAAATTAAGCTAATTAATTAAAGTAATTAATTCGAACTAATTTTAGCAAGTGTAGACATAGCCTGGGAGTTTTCGTCTTCTCCTGTAGCATGGGGCACGGCTCTGTGGATTCTCTGTAGTTAAAGTCCTCAAATCATGACTTAAAGACATAAATAACTTAGTCATAGGGTAGAGGTTTATCACAGGAGTTGGTGGGTGAGGTTTTGTGGCCTGCATTGTGCAGGAGGTCAGACAGATGATCATACTGGTCCCTTCTGACCTTATAGTCTATAAGCTTATAAGGGATTACTTAAAACTGAGCAAAGTTCTTTTAATTATTTTGGACACAGGCTACTTCCTGAGTGTTTGTAACCTTCCAGACAAGCAGCTGGGGTTGGTCCAGCAGTCAGAACGCATTTCCTTACAGCTGGACTGAGGGGACATCAGCATGATCATACCAAGTGTCAGTGGGATAGATGTCTGCTTTCTTTTCTCTCATTATTTGTACCTGTAGGACTGGTCAATGCTGAAAGGCTGGGAAAGCTAGCCAAGGCGTGAAAGGGAGGAAATCTGTGCTATGTGAGAAGAAGGATGTGCCTCTGGTTTCAGGGTCGATCATGTCTAACTTAAGGCCAGAAGAGACCGTAATATCATCCAGCCTGACCTCCTGTGTATCTCAGGCCACAACCACCACCCACATGCTAATCAATCTTCCTCGGAAGTTTTACTTTCAGCCAGACCTGCTTCACCTTGGCCAAGGACCAACATTCATGCCTTTGTGTCTTGCTTCCCCTCCCACCGAGCTTCCTTCTCTCATTCTCACGGTGAGAAGCAGCAGAGTTGAGGGCATCCTCCTTCAGAGACTTCTCACGCAGCCAGAGTCTCCAGTGGTGAACCAATGAGGCAGCTGCTGTTTTCTAAAAGTAGCACAAGTAGACTGACTTCAAACTAAAGGAGAGAGTGGTTTAACCTTATCAAGACCTCATCCCCCAACATCCTCTCCAATCCTAGACCAAACAAAAGATCCAGAATGGGGCCAGGAAAGCAGAAACCATTTTGGCTAGTCCCATGATTGTCATGCTGTCCATGATATCTTGAACTAGTCTAGGAGGGGCGTCATCTGCATGGAAACTGAAGTCATCAGGACATTTTCTGTGAGTCCAGCATGACAAAAACTCAACTCGCTCAAGGAACCTGAGGCACAAGCTTATATTTGCGTCTGAGGCTGAATGTCCTACGGAGTTTCCACCGAGGAGGTTCTGTTCCCCACCCCTGCTGCATACAAAATGGCCTTGTATCTATGGTCTGCCCACACTGCTAGTGGGTGATGTGATTGCTGCACACGTACACCTACTTGTGCTAGAGCTGATCTAGTTGGATCACTGCTAGCTCAAGTACTCCTACACGTGATTCAGGCTAACCTTCGATTGTAGTGTAGACAGATCTTATGAACGAACAAAGGTTTCATCCTGCTGTCATGGAAGTCAGTGGCCTGAAAGGTGCAGCATCAGGACCCCAAAAATGCACCATTTATTCAGCTGGCTCAACTTTTCCTTTATGTTGATCTTGTTGTTACGTAGACCTTCCTTGAGTGCAGGGGACTGGACTAACTGACCTCTCATGGTCTCTTCTACTCCCATACTTCTACGATTCATGAACCTCACTTCTGGAATGAGGATCTAAAAAGTAATTACGTCCATTACTAGACATGTATTGCTGATTTCAGTGGCTAACAGTCTACATTTCTTTAGAGCTGTTTATTCTAAGAAGATGTTGCTTTCTCTTTCACTTTTATTGCACATTTCTCCACACCTTTTCCCCCTCTGGATATTGCTCTAGATGACGCATTAATGCTGAACAAGACGAACACTTGTGATATATACTGGGGGCAGGAGTAGCAGCATAATATATATGTATGCTCACCAATGTATATTAGCCAAAGCTAACTCTCATCAATAGGAGTTTAAGTATATGAACTGGGACTCACTCCCTAGCTTATTCTAGAGAAGTAGCTGGAGTCAGATCTGCTTGTTGCAGTGACCAAAAAAAAAAAAACCAAAAAACACTTTTCACTGAATTTTAGTCCTCCTAGCCTTAAAGAGCCAAGACAGCTATGGGAGAGTGTGCTGGACTCTATCCTTTCTTGTGTATCAAAAGAATTTTTTTTTTTACTAAGGCCTCATCTGCTTTTAAAAGTTTTTCACGCTTAACTCTTTTGACTGCAGGGTGTTTTGTGCTAACATAGCTGTGCTGGTTGTCACATTCCCTTTCTGCAGTCAGGACTGGTGTACCAGAGGGTCATTTCAATTCTCCACTCCATAGCCCTGGCTTACCCCAACTTACTGTGTGAACCCCCAGTCCTGGGTCAGGTCATGCCCAGACACCTGCATGTAATTGGCCTTCACCTAGTGGAAGAGTGCTCTCACTAGCCACTCATGGAATGGTGTCCCAGCAAACACCCCAATCCCAGATGTCACCTGGGGGATGCCTCTTCCAGGGTTCAGTGCTGCCCACTGCAAGCTCATTGGCTTGTGTCCGTCAACTTAAAAAGAAATTGGTGTCAGCTTTGTTCTCAGTGAGAACTTTACATATATACTCATTTAATATTGCACTGCTTTAGCTAAAACAAGCATACGTTTATTGACTACAGTAAGATTTCAATGAATAATAGTCAAGATTCTATAAAATCAGATAATCATTCAGTCAAGGAGATAGACACAATAAAATAAAAGGAAAAACTGTGTGCTAAACTAAAATCACTGTTATAGTCTATGTTTAGCTTACCCACAGATTTGGCTGTGATAATGTACAGCCCCTCTCCCACCCTGTGGGTAGGTATCAGGCTTTGATGTTGCTTAGAAGATGGAATACAGGGAAGAGCCCTGGACCAAGTAGTCTCTTTCTTTTTAGCAAGTTCACCCCCCTCTCCTTGGGGTCTGGGCCTTCTTCATGTCCGGCAATGGACATGATCTTTCCCCCTTGAGCCAAGGTGCTTAAGCTGCATTGTTCTTGTATGCATGACTTTGCTGGGTGTGGGAACACAGCTCTGTTTGTCAGCCTCTATTCAAGCCATGTGAAATACATTTGGGGACATGACCTGGCAGAGTTTCATATCTCTACACATGTATGATGTTGCAGGAAATGTGCTACCATAGTAGTAATATAGAGAAAGCCACGAGGACTCCAAAAATCCCTCAGTGACATACTTTGCCTTAGGCAATACATAGTTACGTTGTTAGGGTGATTGTGAATGATACACAGGTCACACCACAAGGGTGCAGCATTTCACCCTGGAGCAAGTCATTATTTTTCCTGTCGAACTGGTGTAAGCTGCACCAGGAAGAGAACATTCTGAGTCTACTTTAGGAGGATTTTCCAGCCCAGCTCTAACAGCACAGATATATTACGGCCCTTTCAAGTCTAGATGAGACCTACAAATGGTTAGGCAAGGGCTTCCATAGATGGAACTAAAAAGGCTATGGCTGCATTACACACAGTTTATGTTGGCACAGCCTCCGACTGTAGATGGGCTGTATGCTGTCTTGAGGAGTTTTTTTGCAGGTGTGGGAACCAGTGATGTTAGCCACAACCACAGAAATGCTTTTCTGTTCACACAGTTGCATCTACATAGGGTCTCCCTGCCCCACAGCACATTCTTGGCATATGGGTGTAGGCATGGTATTTTAAGTATCTTGACCAATTTAGCTACACAAGTACAAGCTTGAAGTGTAGACCAGGAATAGCCCGGGCTGAGGTTTTGCCGTGCTGTCAGTTAGAAAAAACAGCATTTTATTCAAAAACTGAGTCCATCTGCTGAAGACTCTGAAAGATGGCATTACGTGACTCATATATGGATGCATACATAGTTACATTATGCAAAATTAAACCACATTTCTTGTTTTCACTCTCCATTCGAAAGCCACATATTGTAACTGAGAGTTTCCTATTTTCCACAGATCAGGAACATATGTGCATATATATGTTCCTAATATATATATATTTAAATAACAAAAGTCATTGATTGCAGTTCTGCCAAATTGAATGCAATACCATGTAGATAGATTTTCTTGATAGGTTGGTTATTTCATGTGGAATGCTTCCTCCAGGCTCTCCAGTGCCTGCTCCTTAGTTATTTTTTCCCAGTCCCCTGGGAGATCAGCTGGTTCAGCATAATACTCTTCAGCAAATTGTTCATTGAATTCTTTAAAAACAAACTTCCAGTAATCAGAACTGTTGATGCTGGGGTCTGGCTGGATGCGCCAGTCAGGAAAAATAGTACGATAATCTTTATAAGGATGACTTTCCCATTGTGTCTCTGGGCACTGGAATTCGATGTTGGAAACTACAGCAGAGGAGCATAATTCATAAACAAGTATATTTGTTTCAATGTCCCTGTATGTCCCTAAACCTTGCGGCCGATGCACTGATGCAAAATGCTCCATGTGGTCAGTTCCTCTCGCCTCACAGGGCACATTGCAGAACGGACACTGCTTCCCACAACCAAACACCCTCTTGAAGATTTCATCCTGGGGCTTCACTGACAGACGGGAGAGTTTAGAGATTATGTTCAATTTTTTAAATTCAGCTAAGATTTGTTGCTCCAGATCAGAAAGGAAAGCCTGAATGAAAGCAGTGAATCTCCCAGTGTTAACTCTGTTCATAAACCGTATTCCCACTAGGTTGTCCTTGGAAATGACTAAATCTTTCTGCAGCACTTTGCAAAAATTGTCTATGAAGGTCGAGGCTGTGACAGTCTCATCTTCAGAGTTTTCCAGAGCGCCCCTGACTTTCTTTATTACAGAGGACAGAATCTCTCTCTCCAAATCTTCCAGGCCTTCATTCTCACTGTAGTGATCCAAGAGGTGTGTCTCTATATGGGTTTTCACAAAATCTTCATAGTTTTCAATATATTTCACATAGCTTTTAAAATAATTTTCCTCCAACAATTTTTTTTGTATGGTAAACTGGAAAAAGCCACGGCTGGCATAATCAGTGGTCTGTCCACTTCTGAGAATGTCGTCTGCTATTGCTATTCCTAACCTCTTATTCATATAGTCTAATAGTGCAGGCTTCAGGCATTGGTCACAGAAGTCCTTGGCTCTCTTGTGACTCATCTCTTTGTCTAAGAGAAGATCTTTCAGGATAGAGAAATACTGAAGTTTCAGTTTCGTCATGCTCTGCTGAGAGTGACTTTCTTTCATAAAATTATCGTGAATTTCCTGAAACACGTTAGCTGCTTCTCCCAAAATATGATGCTTCAAATCAACTTCGAAGCAATGACTAGTGTGAAGTTCTAAAACACCCTCCTGTTGGAGTCTCTCATTGATCATATGCAGCAATTCTCTGCAATAGATTTCATCATAGCCTGCTTTAGAATGTGCTATTTCATCAATGTATGCTGAACACTGATGTATTATGGAGGTAGCAAGTTCCTGAGCTTTATTCCAGCTTTCCTTTGTGAACAATTCCTTCCAAGTTTGGGACCATGATAAATCTAAGTATTCTTTTTTCATTTGGAAAGAACTTATTGTATAATGTAGCAAGCTCCCAGGTTCTTGATGCTCCAGTCTCCCTCGATTCTCCAGGTCCTCTTCCAGCAGTCTTTGCATTTCTTGATAAATTGGTCGCTTCATTGAAGAAAATAACATTGAGTTAGACAACAAATCTCTCCACATTGTTTGGAATTTCTGCTCCAGTTCCTCGTCAGTCAGTTTACACTCTTGACTCCCGCATTCTTCCAGAAGCCTGTCAACTTCTTGTTCAATTATTTTCTTGAACTCAGCCTCGCTATTGTAATAATGATATTTTCGTCCCTTCATTGCTCTCTCCAGCCGTGTGTGTGAATGACTGTTAAATGTAGACATTGCTGTTCTTGTGCTCCTGATGAAATCTTCTTTGATCTCTAACATGTTCATGCTGCTTCCTTCAGCTTTTATATATTTTTCCAAACACTCCAAAATCTTGTCTTCCTCATGCTGCAGTTTCTCCTCTGTTTCCTGACTTAACTTGGTGAGAGTTTCGCTATCTAATTCATCTGGTGCCTGATTCTGGATAAAAGTTTCTTGGTCAGACAGCCAGAGATGCATATTCTTTTGGAACTCCCATTCCACTTCAGAATACTTTACAGATAACTGGTTATAGGCCTGTGTTGCTAGAGGGTTTCGGAAGCTGAAACAGAAGTTCTCATGCTTTAATGCGTTCCACAGGCTCTTCACCCATTCAGTAAACTGGGGAATGTTTTTGGCAACTCTCTCAGCTGAATGGATCTTAATCAATTCAAACAAGT
>ML685955.1:1005411-1099522 GCA_007922175.1 Pelusios castaneus
TTGTCTTTCTACAATAGACTAACACGGCTACCCCTTTGGAATTTGACTAAGTGGAGGACGTATCTCTTGATGGAAACAAGTAGGCAACAAACCCAAATGTTTTCTTGCTTTTGTTGAAAGCTGGGAGGGTTGTGGGGGAGGAGTAAAACCTGAATCTGAATAGGGAGTTAAGATGACTAAAAAGCATAAAGTTCATGTTAGTCTGCTGCAGAAAAACAAATAGAGTCCTGTGGCACTTTTTAAGACTAGATAGATAGATCTGTTAGTCTTAAAAAGTGCCACGGGACTCTCTTTTGGTTTTCTAAAAAGTATAAAAATACACTGAAAATCTAAGAGCATTCTGAAACCTTGCAAACTCCTGACATGCCTAATAAATGGAGCATTAGATTCTTTTTTATCTAGGCTCATGCACGCACATAAAACAAAGCAAATACTATGCAGTGACGTGGAAGAGGAGACAGAGTCAGTGAAGGGCTTTTAGACTTCTAGGTCTTGTCTCTTACCAGATCCTGTTCTTTTTGTCAATGTCTCTGCCAGGTCTGGCTGGTTTATAGCTCTCAGGACCTTCATAGTCACCTCTAAACCCCTGTCATCCTTGTAACAACTGAACAGCTCTTCAGTTAGGTTTCTGGGGTCTGCCCTCTGCAGTGTGCTCCAGGGGATGACGCCGTAGCCTTCTTGCAACTGAATTTCACTCAGTTTGGATTTAAATGTCTGGAACTCTTCTCCCAGGTCTTCCAGGACTCTCAGCAGATGAGCTCTCACTGTCTCTTCCATTCTGTTGCCTCAAAAGAAGAACACAGACTTGGGATCAGGAAACTGCTTTTGTGCTTGCAAACAGGAAACTCAGCAATGATTCACTCCCAGAGACAAGCCAAAAATGAAACGAAAAGAACTCCATTGCACAGTGCAGAGAACTACCCCCTCTTCTCTCACAGCTGCTCCATGCTATGGGTGCTGAGCCTGGGCTGCGTATTTCACTTACCACTCCAAATTCATAGCCCAGAGCACTGAAGTGGTAGTTCTGAGCTCTGTTGGTAGAGAAGTGGCAGGTTATTGAATTTCATTTTGTGAAATTCATTCAGTGTCTGGATTAGCATACTGCCCTCCAGATGGCCTCTTTCTGGTCTGCATCCAAAGAACATATCCTCTCTGAATGAATACAAGGAATAGCGGAGCAGAAATCACAGGCCTGCTCTATACTTAAAATATGGGTTGACACATCGCTGCATTGCTCAGAGGTGTGTAAAATCCATTCCATTGAGCACTGTCACTATGCCAACCTAACACCAAGAGTGGATCCGCCTTGGTCAATGGTAGAAAGCTTCCATTGACATTGCTACCATCAATCAGGGAGGTGGTGTTCCTACACCTACAGAAATATTCCTTCCATCAGCAAAGGCCATATCTACCCTATGGGATTATGTTGCAATAGCCACAGTGCTATCACTATGCCAATAGAGTCCCCGTAGTATAGACATATCTTGAGGCCTGGTCTATGATTAAAAGTTAGGACAACATAGCTCTGAGGCTAATTCATGCCTGTAAGCTATGCTAATATAGTCCCTGGTGTAGAGGTGGCTAGAATTCTTCCATCAACTAGTTGTGGATTACGTACAGTGATGGAAAAACCCTTTCTATCACCTTAGCAAGTATCTGTACTGTAGATGTGGCCATAGTCAGTGTTACTACCCAGATCATAGAATCATAGGGTTGGACGGGACCTCATGAGGTCATCTACTCTAACCCCCTGCTAACAGCAGGACCACTCCCTCTAAATCATCCCAGCCAGGGTTTTGTCTAACCAGACCTTAAATATCTCCAAAAACGGAGATTCCACCACCTCCCTCAGCAACCCATTCCAATGCTTCACCACCCTCCTAGTGAGAAAGTTTTTCTTAATATCCAACTTCGACCTCCCCAGCCGTACCTTGAAACCATTGCTCCTTGTTCTGTCCTCTGGTACCACTAAGAACAGCCTAGCTCCCTCCTCTTTGGAGCACCCCTTCAAGTAGTTGAAGGTTGCTATCAAATCCCCCCCTCAGTCTTCTCTTCTGCAGACTAAATAAGCCTAATGCCTTCTGTCTCCCCTCGTAAGGCATGTGCCCCAGCCCCCTAATCATTTTCGTTGCCCTCCGCCGGACTCTTTCTAATTTGTCCACATCCTTTCTGTAGTGGGGAGCCCAAAACTGGACACAGTATTCCAAATGCAGCCTCACCTGTGCCAAATAGAGGGGAATTATCACATCTCTGGATCTGCTGGCAGCACTCCTACTGATGCAGCCCAATATGCCGTTGGCCTTTTTGGCAACAAGGGCACACTGTTGTCTCATATCCAGCTTCCCATCCACCATAACCCCCAGATCCTTTTCTACATCCGTGCTCATGCTCTCTCACTTTCACACACAACAAGAAAGTGAAGAAACTAAGAGTTTCTAGATCACTTGGTAAACTGGCCACAAGCAAACAAAATGTGTTTTAATATAAAGGTATACAACTAGAGACAAAGAATATCAGCCATACTTACAGTCTGGGGAAGCTCTATCCTGGGAAGCAATGATTCTGAAAAAGATTTGGGGGTCAGGTTGGATAACTCATAGAGCAGGAGCTCCCACTCGGATGTGGTCAAAAGGGCTGTGTGATGTGATCCAGGGGAATCTCCAGTAGGAGTAGACAGAGATTATTGTGCCTCTGTCTTTGGCACTGATGCAAAGCCACCGTTAGAATGCTGTGTCCAGTTCTGTTGCCCAGAATTCAAGAAGAAAGTTGTAAACTGGAGAGGGTTCAGAAAAGAGCCATGAGAATGAGAGATTAGAAAACCTGCTTTATAGAGAGAAACTCAAAAAGCTCAATCTCTTTAGTTTAACAAAGAGAAATTAAGGGTGACTTTATCACTGTTTGTAAGTATCTCTATGGGGATCAATTACTTATCTATGACCTGTATTATCCAGATGAGACAAGATGAGAACAATTATTCCTACTGGCCTTAGAACCTATGACTCTAGATCAGGTTTTATTCTACTAACTTCAGAAGAGGCCAAAGAAAGGAAGGAGGAAAAGAAAAGATTTGAACTTCAAAATTGTCAAGGAAATGAGCATTAATTAAACAGAGGGAAGATGAATGAATGCTAGTAGACAGTTGGAGTCATCTTTTCCAGCCATTTTCTGAACAATGGTACTGAGTGTGAGCAAAGGAATGCAAGTGGCTGGGACATGCAGTTCACATGCTCTGCTTATCATATTAGCAGGAAGCACCTGCAAACATTGTGCATTGTGCAGGAATATGGGGTGGGGAGGTTGGAAGGGTGTGGGGTAAGGTCTCCAACCTGGACCCTTTTGGGTTGTGATCTGGTGAAGATACTGAGGGGCCAAGGCACCCCTAGAGAACATCTCTGATTACGGTCAGGGACCATATGAATACAATGTCTTTGAAAAATTGATTTTGGACCAGCACAGTTTGTTGAAAAGTTTAGGTTACATTGAGGCATCTTAGGCAAAATGGGTCCGCCCTGTGTATAGCCTGATAATGTTCTTTAGGATCACTTAGCCAAGGATCAAACTTAGTCTTCAAAGTAGCGTAGGAGTGTTGTGTGTGTTTGAGGTATTTCTTTAGATTATATAGTAATTCCAGCATAACACACAAATGATAACATTCAGAGTTCTTTATTATTATAAAAGTATAATGTTGAGAGATTGTTGATAAGAAGAGTCACCACCCTGGCCCAAGAGAAATGAGGGCTCAGGAAAGGGGATGGATTCAGATTTACTATTGCTACTGCAAAATGGAGCTGCAAGAACAGATTTCTTGCTGTAGCTACAGTTATATCTGTACCATCATAGACCCCTTGTGTCAACACAGCCTCCATGGACAGAAAGTATTATGTATAAACATCACCTTCCTAACTGACATTTGTAGCATCTACACTGGGCTTTCTGTTGGGGTAGTTAGTAAGGAGTGTGGTGTTTTTTTTATAACCCAACCGGCAGAGCTATGCCAGCACCAGTTTTAAGCCTAGACCCAGATCAAACAGATCAAAGGTGATGCTTAAAAATACGAATCTCAAAGCTCCATTTTACATATTCCTCCTCTCAGTTTCATCACATACCACCATAATGCAAAATGTGATGAGGGTGGGGCACATTTCTTTGCTGAAGTCCATTTAGAAACTCTGAATTTTGTTACAGAAGCCGCTGCCATGTTTCAGGCCCTTCGATGGCCTCTGTGGTTACAGCATGGAGCTACAGATCTACAGAACCACAGTCACGGCAACACTATTATATGGCAGTGAAATGTGGGACTGAAGCTTTCAGTTCGCATCATCTTCCTTAGCTGCTCCATATCAAGTGGCAGGACTTGATCAGCAAGGAGGATACATGAAGCTGAACACAGCCACTGCCTGCATCAATATTCCTTCTGATTCCTAGCCTCAGCTTGGAAATAGTTGTCTGCTGGCCACAGCTGCTCTATTCCCCAGCAGAACTGTTTCTGCAGAAGGGCTGAGCTAGTTTTCATGACGCAGCATCGATTTTTTTCTACTTCTTTCCCTGTTTGGCTGCAGTTATAAGTCAGAGTGGTCTGCTGTCTTCAGTTGTGTGTTGAGCTTCCTTCTTTCAGCGAGTGAGGAGGGAAACGGCAGAGTCAGAAATGAGCTTTTCTTGGCTGGGTAAAAGCATCAGGGCATTTTCAGCAGTGAGTGATGCTAGGAAAGCATGCAGGTCTTACAGATACCTCCCTGCCTCAGTTGTTGATGTACAAACACGCCCCCTCGCACCCAAGATTAATAGAATTTCTACTTTAGCCTCCTTCCATGAAGGGAGACCAGGTACCAAGTGTGGAAAATCAGGACCAGGCTGGAGGATAATAGATACTTATGTAAAAAGTCCCTTGACTATCAGGACTGTCCCTATAAAATTAGGACATCTGGTCATTCTCGTTTCCTGCCTAATATATTTTATCTTCTGCACCATCTAAATTCATGGCCTTATGGGTGAATTCCTCCCTCCGATTCCCTGTGCATGATTTTTCAGCATCTGGGTCAGCTGCAATCGGGACATACTGCTCAGCTTGGTGCATCTCTTCTCTGTCCTCTCTTTACTCCCTTTTCTACAGTGAAACAAACAAGGAGTCCTGTGGCACTTTTAAAGACTAACAAATTTATTTATCACATGAGCTTTCGTGGGAGAAAATCCAGCTTTCTACAGTGGTATACTGATGTAGGGAGGGGGGGTAGGAGGAGGGTTGGGGGGGCACTGGCTTGGTCCTTCACAATGTGCAGAAAGAGGGGGGCGCAGAATGTTCTGAGGAGCATCTGGGTGGAGACCTGGGGGAGGAGGGATGGGGAGCTGTGGGTGACCATGAGGAAGAACTCCCATCCCACTATTGCCTGGTTAGGGGGTGAGTCTCTCCCCCCGGCCTGGTAGGAGGAGCCAGCACTGGATTGGACTGAACTGTGGGGATGGAGCGGGACAGGTGGGTAAGTGTGTATGGGGGAGCAATGCAAGAAAGTCCCCAGAGTGCAGAAAGAGGAGGTGGAGTCATGTCCTTCCCTGCAGGTACAGACACCCCCTTCCCTGAGGCTGATGGGGGATGGTGCATCTGATGGGAACCAGAGCTCCCCCCCTCTCCCCACCGTTTGCAGGGGGCATGTGAGGCTGGGAGGCAGATGGTGTAAGGACCAACTGCTTGTGTCCTCATCTCATGGCTATTTCAAGCCTATCAATTCAGGCTGGTCCCAGTTATTAGAACAAGCTGGGAAACACCGTCTCCAATGCACAGCCTGTCACACCCCTCTGCAGTTTCACTTTGCGCTATCAGATCAAGCTATCAACAAGTTTACTCACAATGGGATGTGTGCGTGTGTGTATGCGTGGCGGGGCATCACCTCCTGTCTCTCTTCATATTCCCATTTCTCGCCACTTTGTTGCACAATCAACTGATTTGTACATTCAATTGCTGATGTCTTCTCATTGCACTCCACTTGCAAAACCCATGTTCAACCCTCTATGCCAAGGATCTGTAACTCCCTTAAAATCTTTCTAGCCCTACAATAATAATTCCCGCTGTACTTTGAGTTTATTCTTCCAGAGACTCACCTGCACATTTCTTATCACTGTCTCACTTTAACAAAAATGGACTGCGAGAGGTCCTGGGAATAGCAAGACAGGGCTCTGACATGGTTTAGATTCATTAGACTAAAATCCAGCAAAAGAGAGAAGAAAGGGTGAGAGGCAACAAAAGAGAGGGAGAAGGTGGTGGGAAATGCTGAAGTGGTAGAATAAAATGGCTGCTATTCTGTACCAGCAGTCTCCAATGAGGCAGAGGCTGTTTTCTAAAGCAGCGCAAGCAGACTCCGACTTCAAACTAAAGGAGACAGTAGTCCAACTTTCTCAATACTTCCTTTCACAACAGTGTCCAATCCTAGACCAAACACAAGATCTAGAGTGCGGCCATGTGACATTTTCCTCCTGCAATTTGGACCGGTGCAGCTATGTCACCCCAATTCTCCACTCCTGGACCCTAACTTACCCTGTTTCGCTGTGCGACTCCCCACTCTTGGGTCAGCTCATGCCCAGCCTCCTGTGTGTAATCAGTCTCTCCCGCACCGGAAGGTCACTCCAGCAGCCACTCATGGAATAGACCCTCAGCAAACACCCGCAATCCCAGATGCAATCCTGGAAACTACTATTAGTGCTGCCCACTGCAGCCTGCCAGCTCATTTACGCTTGTCCATCAATTTATGAAAGAAATTGTTCTGCACCAGCTCTGTCATTCCAAGTGAGGTCTCTGCACACACTCAGACCACATGCACTGCTTCAGATAAATAAGTGTATTGACTACAGCAAGATTTTAAGTGATCCTAAGTCAGAATAGTATAAATAAAGATTATTAAATCATGGAGTTAGTCACAACCAAATCAAAGATAATGCTTACTCTAAGCTAAGATTACTGCTTCAGTCTGTATTAGGTTTACCACACAGGCCAGCTGCAATAAATTTTGCAGCCAGACTCCTGCTCCTTTTGGGTAGGTGTTAGTCCTTGATGTTACTTGGGAGCAAGTGTCCAAGGGAGAGATCTGAGGGGAAGATGCCTCAGCTTTTAACAAATTTCCCTGACACCCAGGTGATTGTCCATGTCCAGCAATAGGTGTGATTCCTTCCAGTCCATTGTTCCTGTATGCATGCCCCCATTGGATGTGGAGACAGAGCTGTGTGGTTATCTGCATCTATTCTCATAGACTTTTAGACTTTAAGGTCAGAAGGGACCAGTACGATCATCTAGTCTGACCTCCTGCAAAATGCAGGCTTCAAGACCTCACCCACCCACTCCAGCAATGGGGCACCAACCTATGACTGAGTTATTTACCTCCTTAAATCATGATTTAAGAACTTTAAGATACAGAGAATTCACGGTAGGTGAGCCATTCCCTGTGCTACAGAGGAAGGCGAAACCCCCCCAGAGCCCAGGCCAATCAGCCCTGGGGGAGAATTCCTTCCCGACCCCAAATATGGTGATCAGTTAAACCGAGTTATGTGAGACACACATTTGGGGACATGACTTCACAGAGTCTCATATTTGCACTCAAGTGACATTACAGGAAACCTGTTACCATAACAGTAATGTTCACTATGCCATGAGCTTCCAAAAACATGTTACACGCCATGCTTTGCATTGGGCAATAAATACACTGTTACACTCTAAGGATGAACATGAATGATACACAGATCACACGATAAGGGTGTACGTGAGATGCAGCAGGTCACAGGCCTGGACAGCGGAAACCATTTTGGATAGTTCCATGATTGTCATGCTGGCCATCCTATCTTCAATTAGTCTAGAAGCATCGCCAATCTCATGGAATTGAAGTCATCAGGACATTTGCTGAGTCCAGCACGACATCAGATTTAAAACTCCGCTTACTCAAGGAACATTAGGCACAAGCCTACATTGGTGTCTGAGGTAGAATTTTCTATGGAGTTTCTTCTGAGGAGGTACTGCTCCCCAGCCCTGCTCCACACAAAGTGGGTCTGTATCAACGATCTGCCCACACAGCTATTGGGAGATGTGATTACTGCACACGTGCACCGACTTGCACTAATGCTTATCTAGTTTAAGCAATGCTAGCGTACATATGGCACACGTGATGCAGGCTAATCTTCTGATCGCAGTGCAGACAGACCTTACGAAGGAATGAAAGTTCCATCCTACTGTCATTGAAGTCCGTAGCCAAACTTCCATTGACCTCAGAAGTGCAGCATCAGGGCTCCAAAATGCACCATTTATTTAGTTGGTACAGCTTTTCCTTTACTCTGAGAGTAGACATAGCCACTTAGTCGACTTAGGGCTAATTCGTGTCTGCACTGGCTAAGTCGACTTAGCCAGTAAAGTTGGCTTTAAACTAGGTTATGTACAGTCAACTTAAAATTTCCTTAAGTCGACTCAAGCAGTAGCTGAAGTCGACTTAAGGAAATTGTAGTGTAGATGCAGAGTAAATTAAGTCGACTTAAGCAGGCTTAAGTCGACTTAATTTGCAAGTGTAGATGCACCCATTATTACATAGGATTGCTTTGAGTGCAGGGGACTGGACCAGCTGGCCTCTCAAGGTCGCTTCCAGTCCCTGCTTCAATGATTCACGAACCTCACTTCTCGAATGACGGCACAAAAAGTAATTCTATTATTAGATGTGTATTGCCAACTTCAGTGGCTAACAATCTACATTTCTTTAGAACTGTTTAATTCTAAGAAGCTGATGCTTTCTCTTTAACTTCTATTGCACCTTTCCCCACATTTTTTTCCACTAGATGTTGCTCTAGATCAGAGGTGTCAAACTTACGGCCTGTGGGCTGGATCCAGCCCGCCAAGGGCTCTTATTCGGCCCCCGGAGCCCTGCACAGCTCTCCCTGCAAGCTGCTGGTAAAGTGCCTGCAATTTTACTTTTTGTCAGCAGAGGGTGCTCCTCTGGTATAGAAATACATTGGAGGCGCACCCTCTGGTATTGGCCCCTTTTACTGGCCCCTTGCAGATTCCAGGGTTGTGAGTAGGTTTTTTTTTTTTTTTCAGAGGAGTTGGGGGGTCCCGGCTGGGCGCCTAGCTGGGCAGAAATTTTGTTGATATCTGGCCAGGGCCTTTTAAAATCTGCCGCCCTGCACGCACCTAGGCAGTGACCCAGGGCAGGGAATGGCCTGGCCAGAGAACTTTCCAGGGGCTGGATTGGGCCCCTGTGAGCCAGGTAAGGAGGGGGGGGGGCTGAGGAGCCAGCTCTATGGGGCAGCAGGCTGGGAAAGGGGTTTGGGAACTGACATGGAAAAGGTGGGCGAGGACCAGAACAGAGCCCCATGCAGGGAAGGGAATGGGCAGAGGAGCCACATCAGGAAGGGGAGAATGGAAGGGAAGGGCAGCGCAGCAAAGCAGAAGGGGTCGGGCAGCCAGTGCAACAAAGGGAAGCCCGCAGGGCAGGGGAAAGGGAAGGTGTCAGAGAGCCTGTGGGTTTGAGGAGGGGAAAGGGGAGCCCACACTGCCCTGAGCGTGGCAGGGGAAGGGGTCAGGGACCCCAGGAGGTACTGTGCTGAGAAGGGGGTCAGGAAGTCTACTCAGACACACTTCAGCCCCCGGCCGGTGTCCTGCCTTCCAATCTGGCCCCTGACACCGAATGAGTCTGACCCCTCTGCTCTAGATGCTATAATAGTGCTTAACAAGATGTATGCTTGAGTACTTGGAATAGATACTGTGGAAAGGAATAGCAGCATAATATATATGTATGCTCATCAGTGTCCGCTGCCAGCACAAACTCTCATCAAGAGGAGTTTATGTATGTGAATTGGGAATCACCCCCTCGCTTGTACTAAAAATGTAGCTGGAGTCAGACCTGGTTGCTGCCGTGACAAAAAAGATTTTCTTTTCAATGGGCTTTAGTCCCACTAGCCTTAAAGAGTCAAGACAGCTATGGGAGAGTGTGCTGGACTCTATCCCTTCTTGTGTATCAGCAGAATATTTTTACTAATGCATGACCTGAATTCAAAAGCTTTGCAGGCATAACTCTTTTGATTGTGAGGTGAGTTTTGTGTTGAAATACCTATGATGGTAATAGCCCTTATTTTGTATGGGGAACTGGTGTAAGCTGCATCAGTGGGAGGACGACTTTGGCCTTACAATTCAAGTCTACATTATGAGGATTTGCCAGGCCAGCTATACTGAGCTCAGTCTGCAGAAGAGAAGACTGAGGGGGGGATTTGATAGCAACTACTTGAAGGGGGGCTCCAAAGAGGCGGGAGCTAGGCTGTTCTCAGTAGTAACAGAGGACAGAACAAGGAGCAATGGTTTCAAATTACAGCTGGGGAGGTCGAGGTTGGATATTAGGAAAAACTTTCTCACTAGGAGGGTGGTGAAGCATTGGAATGGGTTACCTAGGGAGGTGGTGGAATCTCCAGTCTTTGGAGATATTTAAGGTTCGGTTAGATGAAACTCTGGCTGGGGTGATTTAGTGGGAGTGGTCCTGCTTTTTAGCAGGGGGTTGGACTAGATGATCTCATGAGGTCCCTTCCAGCCCTAATACTCTATGATTCAGATATATCACAGACCTGTCACGTCTAGACGAGGTCTACAACCTATTAACCAAGGGCTTGCACAAATGTAATTAAGGCTATGGCTACATCACACAACCTATGCTGGCACAGCCTCCTAATGTAAATGGAATGTATGCTAATGTGAGGACTTTTTTTATGATGTAGAAATGAATGATGTTAGCTACAAGCACAGAAATGCTCTTCTGTTGGTGTAGTTGAAGCTACACTGGGTTCTCCCCCCGCCTAACCCCACATAGACATGACTCATGGGTGTATGTGGTTTTTCTAATACTTTTCACCAACATAACTATCTCCTGTAAGCTTTAATTATACACCAAGAACAGCCCTGGCTGAGATTTTGCAGTCCTGTCTGTGAGGAGGAAAAAAACCCAGTTTTTTTTATTCAAAAACTGAGCCCATCTGATGCAGACGTTGAGACAGTGATTATCAGAAGACTGCAAACCTGGGGGGACACAATGCCACACTTGAACAATGGCGTTATATGACTCATAGATCGATGCATCACATAGTTACACGATGCACAATAAAACCAATTTTCTTGCTTTCACTCCCCATTTGAAAGCTGCAAATCACACCTGAGCATTCTGTATTTTCCACAGATTAGGAACACACATTTTTTAAAAAAAATATTTAAATAACAGAAATCACTGATAGCTGTTCTGTTAAATTGAATGCAATACCATGTATATGGATTTTACTCAGTAGGTTCATTATTTCATGTGGAATGCTTCACCCAGGCTCTCCAGTGCCTGCTCCTTGGTTATTTTTTCCCAGTCCCCTGGGAGATCAGCTGGTTCAGCCTTATACACTTTGTTTTTAAAGAATTCAGTGATCAGTTTGCAAACTTCCAGTAATCAGAACTGTTGATGCTGGGGTCTGGCTGGATGCGCCAGTCAGGAAAAATAGTACGATAATCTTTATAAGGATGACTTTCCCATTGTGTCGCCGGACACTGGAATTTGCTGTTGGAAACTACAGCAGAGGAGCATAATTCATAAACAAGTACATTTGTTTCTCTGTCCCTGTATGTCCCTACACCTCGAGGCCGATGCACTGATGCAAAATGCTCCACATGGTCAGTTCCTCTCGCCTCACAGGGCACTTTACAGAACGGACACTGCTTCCCACAACCAAACACCCTCTTGAAGATTTCATCCTGGGGCTTCACTGACAGACGGGAGAGTTTAGAGATTATGTTCAATTTTTTAAATTCAGCTAAGATTTGTTGCTCCAGATCAGAAAGGAAAAGCCTGAATGAAAGCAGTGAATCTCCCAGTGTTAACTCTGTTCATAAACCGTATTCCCACTAGGTTGTCCTTGGAAATGACTAAATCTTTCTGCAGCACTTTGCAAAAATTGTCTATGAAGGCTGAGGCTGTGACAGGCTCATTTTTGGAGTTTTCCAGAGCGCCCCTGACTTTCTTTATTACAGAGAACAGAATCTCTCTCTCCAAATCTTCCAGGCCTTCGTTCTCATAGGTGTCTCCTTATGCGGGTTTTCACAAAATCTTCATAGTTTTCAATATATTTCACATAGCTGTTAAAATCATTTTCCTCCAACGATTTTTTTTTTTGGTGTGGTAAATTGGAAAAAGCCACGGCTGGCATAATCAGTGGTCTGTCCACTTCCGAGAATGTCGTCTGCTATTGCTATTCCTAACCTCTTATTCATATAGTCTAATAGTGCAGGCTTCAGGCATTGGTCACAGAAGTCCCTGGCTCTCTTGTGACTCACCTCTTTGTCTAAGAGAAGATCTTTCAGGATAGAGAAATACTGAAGTTTCAGTTTCGTCATGTTCTGTGGAGAGTCACTTTCTTTCATAAAATTATCGTGAATTTCCTGAAAAACATTAGCTGCTTCTCCCAAAATATGAAGCTTCAAGTCAATTTCGAAGCAATGACTCGTGTGAAGTTCTAAAACATCCTCCTGTTGGAGTCTCTCATTGATCATATGCAGCAATTCTCTTCAAGAGATTTCATTATAGCCTGCTTTAGAATGTGCTCTTTCATCAATGTATGCTGAACACTGATGTATTAAGGAGGTAGCAAGTTCCTGTGCTTTATTCCAGCTTTCCTTTGTGAACAATTCCTTCCAAGTTTGGGACCATGATAAATCTAAGTATTCTTTTTTCATTCGGAGAGAACTTATTGTATAATGTAGCAAGCTCCCAGGTTCTTGATGCTCCAGTCTCCCTCGATTCTCCAGGTCCTCTTCCAGCAGTCTTTGCATTTCTTGATAAATTGGTCACTTCATTGAAGAAAATAACATTGACTTAGGCCTTGTACATACGTTCAGTTTATCGCACATTAAAACTCATTACCGCACGATAGCAATAACGGCGTACACACGTGCAACAGGGCTGTTGCGCGTTAACTGCCTTGTTGTAGCGTAATCCAAAAACCACCTCAACGAGGGTGGTAACAGCTAATGCGGAACAGCTGTTGCGCTTTTGCGCTCATGTGTACGCTTACCGCACAATGACTGGCCTCCGGAACTGTCCCAGCATTCCAAAGTCGTCCTCTCTGGTCTTCCCCCCACTCGCTCTGTAGCCGTGATGAAACTGTCCCCACCCTGCCCTGAACTGATTCCTGGGATTTTCAAATTTCTCATCTGTTTCACTCCTTGCTGTCTTCCTCGTGGAGTGCATTTGTGCTCCGATCATCAGTAGCAATGGTGGCCCGCCGTGGAAGACACGCACCTCCTTTGGAGCATGGCAGAGGTGCTGGACCTGATCAGCATCTGGGGAGAGTCCGCTGTGCAGGCGCAGCTACGCGGCAGCAGGAGGAATTATGACACATTTGGCGTAATTTCTCGGGCCATGTCAGAGAGAGGGCATGATAGAGATGCAGTGCAGATCAAAGGTGAAGGAGCTCAGAATAACCTATCACTGAGCGAAGGAGGCAAACCGCTGTTCCGGATCAGCGCCTGCTACATGCAGGTACTACAAGGAAATAGAAGCCATCCTCAGTAGGGACCCCACAACCACTGCCAAGAGTCCCGTGGACACATCAGCCCCCCCTCATCCAGTGATTGCCAGAGCCGAGCAGGATGAGGACGTGATCGAGGAGGAGGAGGAGATGGAGGATGACCTGGAGGAAAGCGCAACAGTGTGTAGCCAGGAGCTCTTCAGCAGCCCCGCTGAGCCGTCCACCCAAGGCTTGAACTGCAGCGTGTCCTCTTAGGCAGCAGAGGGGGGTTCAGGTAAGTTTCTCCTTCGTGCAGCTCTGTCTGGCTCCTGCTAAAATATCGTTGTCCGGGGTGGGGGTGCTTGCGGGTCCCCGCTGTGCACACTATTTATTCTGCATTCATTAGAAGTGCATCAACACAAGCAGTGATTGTAAAATAATCATCTGCATTTAGGTCAGTAAAGGTTTCCTCGATGTATCTCCAGAGCCTACTACTCAGGTTAGATGGGAGAGCATTTGTGTCTACGCTCCCAAAGACGGATACTCTGCCTCTCCAGCTGCAAAGCACAGCCCTGGGAACCATGGCAGCACACAGTGCAGCAGCATAAGGTCCTGGCTTGCAACCGGCGGCATGTAGGAGATGTATTCTAGATGGTAGGGGCACTCTTAGGAGAGAGATATCTGGTTCCATCTGTGTGCCCAGTGCAGATTGTGAGCCCCCAGTAAGCCGTCTATTAGAACGTACCTTGTCTGCTTCAGCGAAGCGTAGTGTGTTGACTGCTCTGTAACTTCCAGTGGAATGTGCTACTGGAAGGTTACATTGGTTATCTATGCTATGTGCTAACAATTTCTTTATTGTTATTTTTTTAGTAGATTTGACCTTCACAAGGGCGGTGTCTACCCCAGCTGACCGAAAGAGAAACATTCGGCGGCGTGCTTGAAGAAACAGGGAGGATATGTTTTATGAGCTGCTGAAAGCAACATAGGAATCCGCAAGGGAGAATCGAGCCTGGAGAGAGGAATCCCAGCAACAGAGGCAGAAACACAGGGACAAACTGATAAGCGTCATGAAGGAGCAAACAGAACTGCTCAAAAGCATGATTGCTTTGCAGTCCCAGGCAATTAATGTCCAGGCTCCACTCCAGACAGTTCAGCCGTGTCTGCCTCCCACTCCCCGTAGTCCCACAAAGCATTTCTTTGAAGGCCACCCTTCCCCCCGGTACAGGACAATATCCAGTCCCCCCCACCCCCCAGCTACTTTTTTGAGACCGGAGCTACACCAACCTGTAACCCCACCCCCACCTTTTAGGTATGAATAAAAACAGTAACAAATACTTTGAAGAGTGGGTTTATTTGTACACATTATTGAAAAGCTCATATGGTGCACCTGATGCGTCATGGAAGTTAACTAGGGGAGGGCATCATTGAAATGGTCCCTGAGTGCCTCCCTTATGCGAGCAGGTTCTCCTTGGGTCCCCCTAATACTCCTAGTGGCTGGCTGCTCGTATGCTTCCTCGAGGCGCTGTGCCTCCGTAGTCCACGTAGGGGAAAACTTTTCTTCCCCACTTTCACAAATGTTATGGAGGACACAGCACGACGCAATCACAGCAGGGATGTTGTCCTCCACCAAGTCCAGCCTCCCATGCAAACAGCGCCAGCGCCCTTTTAAGCGGCCAAAGGCACACTCCACAGTCATTCTGCAGCGGCTCAATCAGTAATTGAACCGCTCCTTGCTGCGATCCAGGTTCCCGGTGTACGGCTTCATGAGCCATGGCATCAGTGGGTATGCTGGGTCTCCGAGGATGACTATGGGCATCTCCACCTCCCCCACTCTAATATTTTTATCAGGGAAAAAGGTACCCCCTTGCAGCTTCCGGTACAGACCAGTGTTTCTGAAAATGCGGGCATCATGCACCTTTCCCGACCACCCAGCATTCATGTCCGTAAAACGCCCCTTGTGATCCACGAGTGCTTGCAGCACCATGGAGAAGTAGCTCTTCCTGTTTATATACTCGGTCGCGAGATGGTCTGGAGCCAAAATTGGGATGTGTGTGCCGTCTATTGCTCCCCCCCAGTTAGGGAATCCCATGGCAGCAAAGCCGTCCACAATGTCACAAACATTGCCCAATGTCACCGTCCTCCGTAGCAGAACGCGATTGATGGCTTGGCACACTTGTGAGAGGGCTAATCCGACGGTGGACCTCCCAACTCCAAACTGGTTTGCAACCGACCGGTAGCAGTCAGGAGTCGCCATCTTCCAGACAGCAATCGCAACACGCTTCTCCACAGTTAGCGCTGACCTCATGTTGGTGTCTTTCCGTCGCAGGGCAGGGGCCAACTCTGAACACAGTTCCAGAAAGGTTGCTTTCCGCATTTGAAAGTTTTGTACTCACTGCTCGTCATCCCACAGCTGCATAACAATGTGATCCAACCACTCGGTGCTCGTCTCTCTCGACCAGAAATGGTGTTGCAACGTGTGCAGATGATCAGTGAAGGAGCTGAGCAACGCGGTGCTGTTGCTCTGCACGGCATCGATCAGCTCCTGCTCCTCGGCTGTCCTCGTCTGACTTGGAGCTCATGGCGTACCGAGCAACAAGCCGAGATGTATTCAGAATGTTGAAGGCGACAGTGGAGATCGGAGCAGGATCCATGCTGTCGCTGTTGTGATTGCTTGCAAGTGGTGCGGTGCGTCACTGCACTGTTGAAAATAGGCGCAAGTTGCTATTGGAAACGGGGAAGACGCTAGGGGAACACAAAGCACCATGGGAAACTGAGAGTCTACCCATGGTGCTTTGCATTCCTTTCCTTAATCCCATGATTCGTAGCGCCGATTCAGGGAAAATGGAACGATGGGATAGGTGCCCAGAAGTCATTGCGCTCAACTGCGATAATGCAAGGAATTTTGTTGCGTTGCAAGGAGCGACGTGTATATGCGTTATCCCACAATAAAGGTCACATGACTTTTATACGTGATTGCCATGTTGCGCTTTAATCTGATCGTGTGTACATAGCCTCAGACAACAAATCTCTCCACATTGTTTGGAATTTCTGCTCCAGTTCCTCGTCAGTCAGTTTACACTCTTGACTCCTGCATTCTTTCAGAAGCCTGTCAACTTCTTGTTCAATTATTTTCTTGAACTCCGCCTCGCTATTGTAATAATGATATTTTCGTCCCTTCATTGCTCTCTCCAGCCGTGTGTGTGAATGACCATTAAACGTAGACATTGCTGTTCTTGTGCTCCTGATGAAATCATCTTTGATTTCTAACATGTTCATGCTGCTTCCTTCAGCTTTTATATATTTTTCCAAACACTCCAAATTCTTGTCTTCCTCATGCTGCAGTTTCTCCTCTGTTTCCTGACTTAACTTGGTGAGAGTTTCGCTATCTAATTCATCTGGTGCCTGATTCTGGATAAAAGTTTCTTGGTCAGACAACCAGAGATGCATATCCTTTTGGAACTCCCATTCCACTTCAGAATACTTTACAGATAACTGGTTATAGGCCTGTGTTGCTAGAGGGTTTCGGAAGCTGAAACAGAAGTTCTCATGCTTTAATGCGTTCCACAGGCTCTTCACCCATTCAGTAAACTGGGGAATGTCTTTGGCAACTCTCTCAGCTGAATGGATCTTAATCAATTCAAACAAGTGTTTCTTTAGCTCACTCACACTCTCGCTGTATCTCGTGTTCACTGGTGCCATGGGAGGGACCCCATGCCACAGACTGGGGATGTACCATTCTTGTATTTCTGGATCATAGTTCATAATATCTGAGAACGTCACTTCTTTCTGGAGCTTTTCCATTCTTCCTGCTGCTTTGGCCATTTCATCCAGCTGCTCCAGGAGGTGTTCCCTGTCCTGAAGGCTTTGTTCATGGGCAGACTCATCACTGGTGTTCTGATGCAGAAATAAACAAAGAGGTTTGTGCCCAATTTCCTTTATTCGGAGAAAGGCATGGACCACAATTTGCAGAACATCTTTCATGTTGGTGGCATTCTCCATGGCCATGTTAACAATTGTTATGTCACTCAGTCCAACCACCAACGTGGCCAGCTCATTGTTGTGTTCATAGATATCCTTGGCCAGTTCAGGGGCTTTCAGGCCTTCTGTGTCTATCACCAGGATGAAATCACAGCCCAGCTCCTGCTGAAAGGTCTCTGCCACTTTAATGAGCGACATGAAGGCTCCTCGCATACATAGGCCAGTGCTCACTGGAAACTGCAGGCCGAACATGGTGTTGAGGAGAGTGGATTTCCCAGTGCCCTGCATTCCCAGCACGGTTAGAACCAGCATTCGGGATCTTCTCCCCAGCTTGTCGTGGAGCTCTTGCAGCACATCTGTCACCCACTGCAATGGGATGTTGGAGGCATCTCCGTCCATCAGCTCCATGGGAAACCCTTCCAACATCAGGTTAGCTGCTAACCTTGGGAAATGGATATATTTCCTTTGAATTATTGCCATTTTGTCTTCCTTCACCATAGAACAGTCAGACTGATAGAACTGCCCCAGCTCAAGCAGGAAGTGCTCCACCCCTAGGGAAATCAGAGGGATTGATTTATCCAGTTCTTCCACCTTTGGTCGGTCACCTGCAAAAGCATTATACTGAGCTTGTAACCTGGAGTGTTCACCCTTCACATGGTGATCCAACATTAATTTCAGCCATTTGAGGAAATGATGTTTTCCCACGGACGTCAATTGTTCTAGTCCACTGATAAATTTAATCAATGCATTGTTAAGCTCGCAATTATTTTGCTGGGCATGCAGCTCTAATATTTTTTCTTTGAGAAACATTTTATAGTCTTCAGGGGGGATATCCCCTTGCTCGTTCATACTGCACAACTCTTTTTCTAGTTTAGTCAAGTTATTCCACAGAACTCCTTGCAGTTTTAGCATTTCTCCCTTGAAGTTTGCTATATCTCTCATTGTCATGGTAATTTCTCTTGCCCACTTGCTTCTGCTCTGACATTCCTCACAGTCTTCATCTACTTGGATACCTAATCCATGTGCAGTCATAGCCATGGCTTCCATATTTACTCTCTTGTTAGAGGACTTCATTACACTTTGCATAATATGTTGGGGATTGTCTATGAATTCTCTCTTGTTCATGCTACTGCTTTTCTCCAGCACATGGAATTGGTTCAGTTTCAGCACTGGAGCTAATTTATTAAGAATACCCAGAGTTTCACTGGGTTTCTCAGCCTGGGCCCAAAGGATGAAGTAATATTCTGTGGCCGACCCCTGCAGAGATGATAGCAGTGTGTATTCTCTCTCACTGATGCTCTCAGTAACTACGAACACTGCTGAGGAGAGCTCACTTAAAAAGCAGAACTGCCACCAATGTGACTTAATGTCTCCATGCAAGTTTGTAATCGCAACGGGCTCTGGGAAAAGATCTGAGTCCTCCCTCCCAGCAGGGAAATACCAGGCAATCTCAACCAGCCCATCTGCGATTTCCCGAGGGATGTTCCCAGACTCCATGTCCCGATGGATGAAGAAATCATGGTGCTGCTGGGAGGGGCTGAGAAGCTCATTGAGGAGTTTGGACTTGGAGAAGCTGCAGCTCCCCATCCGCACAAAGGAAATGATTGGCATTTTGATGAGTACCAGGCTCTCCTCTCTGAACCCTCTGCTCTCTGTCAGGGAGTGCGGCCTCCACTTCTTCACAATGTCCCGCATGGCCCACAGCATTAGGGTGCATATGGGGGTTGTGACCGGGGCCTCCTGGGATACCCTCCTGGATGTGCAAAAATCAGGGCAAGCTGCAAAACCGGGAGCCGAACTCCCCACACACTGATGGGTGGTACTTAAACCAGTCTCCCTAAAAGTCACAACCAGGCTTCTGGTTCCCCACACCGGGTACCAAGAAATCTGCCCAAAATATAAACAGCCCCTTTATTGCACTCCAGCTCCTCCGGCTCCCACCTAGCCGCACGGTCCCTTAAAGATATAGGTTCTCCTGACCCCAAAGGGCCAGCCACAGCACACAGAACAATATAGGTTTGGATCTTACCCAAAATACCACACTGAGAGCCAATCCTTTAGCAACTACAACTAAAGGTTTAATATAAGAAAAGAAGCAAAATATGAGAGATGTTAAAGGGTCAAAGTGAATCACATACATACAAATGATTTAAAGTTCATGAAAAGCAGTTTGCAGGCTTGTTCCTCTGGAGTTTGCAGGCTTGTTCCTCTGGTAAACACCCAGCACGAGGGTTGGCCTCAATCCTTTATTCAGTCTCAGAGGAATAGTTCCAGAGATAGGTGTTGGCTGTAGACTGGGGACCTGAGAGTAACATGGAGTCAGGGCTGCTGCCTTTTATCACCTCGGGCTTTCTCCATGCTGTGTGCAGTTCTTTCCCATCAAAGTGGAGTTGAGTCACATGTTCAAGTCCTAGTAGCTCAACGGGTTTTCTTTTTTCGCCCATTGTATTGGGGAGCTTCCTTAACGGGCCATTAAGGGGACAATGGCTAGGTAGACATTCATTCTGGGAAATTTCCCCAGACTCACACAAGTTAAAATATAACAATCATATTCCTAACTTCTAATATGAATACGAATCCTACACATAAACTATACAATCATTCCCCACAAATTACTACCTTTCTATTGACACCAAACATGGCATAGTTCCTATGGATTATAACAATTATAAAATATTAATACAAAATAATATCATAAATGGCTCCCTAAATCCGGACAGCGCCACAGGGGTGTCGAGGGTGGGTAGCAGCAGAGGGAGAGCAAACTGGCACATGGAAATTTTGGCCAGGATCTCCTGCTGTAGGAAACAGTCTGAGCAAAGCAGAATGGCGCAGAGGACATCCAAGGGGTGTAGATAAGCTCCAGTGTCCGTGTTGCTGTGATAAAGAATCCTGCCACCTTCACCTTGTCCCCCATTCTCCTCAGTGGTTGCCTCTTCACCCAGTGCTCCTTGCCCAAGGCGTGTGTTTCTGGCCATCCCATTCAAAACCAGGACCTTCCTCAAAAAATGCCAGGATAAATCTCTTAATGTCTGAGGAGTCCAAACTTGTAGACTCTCTGGACTTATTTCCTGGAGATTTCGCAGATCCAGTGCTGTGATTCTGTGCTTGTCCATCTTCATCTTGGACAGGACAGCCTTGAGCGCCATCCTCCTCTCCGCAGCAAGATGTTAAAGCATGAGCACGTTTCAGAATTGATATCTAAAATATATACACTGTTGACAAATCTCTTTTGATGCTAAAAATTGGTGCACACCAGGGTTGGATAAATTTGTGCTCTTCATTTTCAATCAGGAATGAATGATAGGGAGAAAAGCTGTAAAAACTTTTGGCGCATGAACGGTTGAAGAAATGGTCAAAGAAACTAAGCTTTTGGGGTCTATTCCTTTGCCTCTTCAAATAATTTATTCTTGATCTGTTTCCTTTTTGCAAATTAAAAAAAAAAAAACAACTTATTTACCCTAGAGTTCTCAAAAGTGTTTAGGCCCTTAATTTTCCATTGATATCATGCTTATCTCTCACAGAATTTTTGCAATATCAGCCAGCCCCCACATTCTCTCCTCTCTCTAACAGGATGGTCAAAACAGTAAATCCTTGCAGGTGGTATTGTGATTGCAGCTCTTTGCAACTTGAGTGGTTAACCCAAAGCACGTGAAACAGGGCTTAATTCTGTCTCATTTAGTGTGGGTGTTTCTATTTGCATCAATTAGTTCCAAGCTGGTGGAGAACCCAGAAAGTATAATTTTTTTTTTTTGCTACCTAAGGTGGTTTCTCTATGCTCAGTACAATGATTGTCATTAAGTAAGGAAATAAATAAGGAGGCAATTGCTAAATGCATCACATTGTGATAACTTTTAAACTATTAAAATAAAAACTGCATCTTTAAAACTTTTAAGGCTGTGATTTTTGAAAAACATAGGAGATCCAGAAGCACATCTCCCAGCTATGAGATATATCAGAAAAATCAGGACCAAATCCTTTCTCATAGGAAATGGGGGTTGGAGCAAGTTGGGTTACTTGTGGGCTGGGGAAGTAGGAACCCTTTTCTACTAGGTTGAAGAGAAGAATCATTCCACACCTGTTCCTGCTACCTTGAGGTTACAGTAAAATGGGCTCCTCCTGTCTTTTCACTCTACAGGGGGATATTCTGGTGGATGATCACAAGAGGGGTCTCACAGGCCCTGTCCCAAACTCTCCACCCTGCCACAACACTGCTATATTCACACCAAAGTTAAATACAAACGTAACTTGTTCTTGCTGGAAGTTAGCAAAGTAACATGACTTTATTTCCTAGAATCCAGATCCTTGACACACAAGAACCTCAAACCAGAGAAAGCCAAAACAGGCTGCTCCCTAAGGAATAAAGCCTTGCTCTTGGATGGCTTCCTGTAGCCTGACTCAGGGGGCACACCTCCCTAGACTGTCCCCTTGCTTGCAAACAGGAGTTGGAAAGCCCGTATAGAATCCTGGGCGAGTTACACACAGATCATGGGAGAAACTTTTAATCCAAAGTGTTTCAACAGTTTGGTGAGATTCCAAGGAGCCACAAAAGCTGTTCAAACCCAGCACAATCCCAATCTGATGGGAGGTGGAAAGGTTCAATTGCATTCTGGGGAGTCAGCTGGCTCCCTGTGTAGAATGGCCCTACAGGCCTATCTCATTTCTTTTGGTAGCTTATAGAACAACAGTCAATGAGAGCCCAAAGTGTATCCACCACAGCTCCTGATTAGGAGTAAGCCCAAGAACCAAAAAATGTCTTGGATGGAGCTTCTGAAGGGGAAAAAGGGGATCTGAAACTGACGTCTTATGGGCAAACATTTAAAAGAGGAGATTTGGGCTGGTCCCACAGTCCTAAGAAAGGAAAGGGTGAGAGCCTGAAGCTGAATAAATATTGGGAGGATTCCTGTACAGCACTGACCTGAATAAATGAAGTTGTGCATGGGATATAGTTGGGCAGGACTATTCCCAAAGCTACTCGTAAGGACTGTCTGAAGGAATATCAGAGAGACAGAATCTCAGACCACCTGTCCCTAGAAACTGAGAAGATGAGCGTTGGAGTTGAAATGGGAGAATTGTGATGGTGATGGATTCCCATTTAGAATGGAAAAGGAAGAGTCTGACACAGATAGCAGATTCAACAAAAACAAGAGAATTCTTCTGGGGTTTATTGAAAGAAAGGCTGAAAAGAAATTGGGCTTCGAAAGAAAAACTCAAAAGCACTTTGGAAGGAGGAAATCTGTTTTGGGTTGCAAAAACAACGAGAGTCCTGTAGCACCTAATAGACTAACAGATTTCTTCGGGCATAAGCTTCCATGGGCTATAACCCACTTGGTCAGATGCATGAAGTGGAAATCACAGATGAGAGGTATATATACACATGCCAGGGTGGAGGAGGGCAAGTTTTAGCAAAGTCAGTTCAGAGAGCAGATGGGGCCTATTCACGCGTGTTGATCAAAGGGAGAGAATGTGTGAACAAGAGAGACACAGAGAGAAAACAGAGAGAATGCGTGAACAAGGGACAATCACTTTTTGTAATGGATATAAACTGACCGTCAGAAAGTTGAGACTTGAAATTAGATGCAGGTTTTTAGCCATCAGAGCGAAGGTCTGAAATAGACTTCTAAGGGGAGCGGTGGGGGCAAAAAATATAGCTAGCTTCAAAACTGAGCTTGATAAATTTATGGAGGAAACAGTATAATGGGATAGCCTAATTTGGCAATGGACTTATCTTTGACTACTGTGGTGGATATGCCAATGGGATGTTTGATGGGGGTGGGTTCTGAGTTATTACAGAAAATTCTTTCTTGGGTGTCTAGTTAATGAGTCTTGCCAGATGCTCAGGGTTTAACTGATCACCAAACTGGGATTGGGAAGGAATTTTCCCGCAGGACAGATTGTCAATAGCTGTGAGGGTCTTTCACCTTCCTCTGTAGCATGGGACAGAGCTCACTTGCTAGTGGATTCTCTGTACCTTGAAATCATTAAACTATGATAAAAATACAAATCTCAAAGCTCCATTTTATATATTCCTCGTCTAAGTTTCATCATAAATCACCATGATACAAAATGTGAGGAGGGAAAAAAACCTTTCCTTGTTGAACTCCATTTAGATGCTCTGAATTTTGTTACAGAAACTGCTGCCATGTTTCAGGCCCTTCAATGGCCTGTGTGATCACAGCATCAAGCTTGCTATGAAGCTGCAGTTCCACAGAACCAAACTTATGGCAATACTATTATATGGCAGTGAAATGTGGGTGCTGAGGGACAGGCTGTACTGAAGTTTTCAGTCCTCATCATCTTTGGTAGCTGCTTCATATCAAGTGGCACGACATGACCAGCAAGGATACTTGACACTGAACCCAGCCACTGCCTGCATCTGTATTGCTTCTGATTCAATGGCTTCCTAGTATGGATATAGTATTGGGATGGAAAACCAGGAAATTCTGCAGCATGTTTACCAAGGAATATCACTACAAGGCTGGCAACATTGTGAGTGACACAACATTGCCTGTAATAACCATAAACTAAGGATCTAGCTGAATATCACCGGTACAAGGTAGCCAGAGATCAAGCCCTGTGGTGCTTGGTCTACAAGTAAGCCATATCTCTTTGGAATTTGCCCTAATGGCAGTATTCACAAGTTAAAAGAAACTACATGCACATAAGCAGCAAGATTTTTGCATGCAATTAACAAACCCCCCAAAGAGTTTTTCTGCATATGTCCGTCCCATTTAAAAAGATTCAGAGCTGGTTTATTGTTCTATGCTAAATGCTTCCTCTAGACTCTCCAGTGCCTGCTCCTTAGTTATTTTTTTCCAAGTCTGTGGAAGATTTGCTGGTTTAGCATTGTACTTCTTGGCAAACTTATAGTTGAACCTGTTAAAAACAAACTTCCAGTAGTCAGAAGTGTCAGTGCTAGGATCGGGCTGGATGCACCAGTCTGGATAATAGCGTCGATAATCTTTGTAGGGATGAAATTTTCCTTCTGTTTTGGAATTTGTAAAGACAGCGTTGGAGACCACATCGGAAGAGCACAAAGAATACTCAAGCATTCCTGTCCGTTTATTTTTGCATTGCCCCAATCCTTGAGGCCGATGGACTGTTGCAAAATGTTCCGGATGATCTATGCTTCCTGCTTCACAGGGGACTTTACAGAATGGACACTGCTGCCCGCAACCAAACACTAACTTGAAGAGTTCATCCATGGGATTCACTGACAGGTTGGAAAGTTTGGATTCAAATTTCAACTCTGTAAATTCAGCTAAGATTTTTTTTTCCAGCTCAGGAAGGATGACCTGAATGTAAGCAGAAAACTGCTCTGCATTTGCCGTGTTTTTAAACTGCATCGCTCCTAGGCTGTCCTTGGAAATCACTAAGTCATTCTGTAACGCTTCACAAAACATGTCTAAAAAGTCACAAGCCGTGATAGTATTTTTTTTGTCCTTAGGACACTCCAGAGTTGCCTGGACCTTCCTTATTATTGAGGCTAGAATCTCTTTCTCCAGGTGCTGCAACCGTGCTTTCTGGCTATAGAGCTCTAGCAGGTGGCCCTTCACCCAAACTTTGACAAAACGTTCATAGTCATTAATGTATACGAGATAAGTATCAAAGTTTTCATATTTCAGCAGCTTCTTCAGGACAGTGAACTGGAAAATGCTTCGGTTTGTATATTCATGAAACTGCCCACTCCTGAGAACATCATCCACTATTTTTAACCCAAGTCTGTTGTTCACATAGTCCACTAGGGAGGGTTTGAGACACCAGTGACAAAAATCCCTGGCCCTTGTTTGGGAGGAATCCTGCCCCAGATAAAGATGTCGGAATGTGGAGAGATATTGAGGTTTTACTTTTTCCAGATATTGCTCAGGATCATTCTCTTTGATAAAGTTTTCTTGCATCTTCTCTAATAAAGGAATCACTTCCCCCAAAATGTGAAGCTTGAGGTCAACTTTAAAGCAAGCACTTGTGTAAAGTTGCTGAACGTCTGCATCTTGAAGCCTCTTATTGATCATCCTCAACAAATTTATACTGTAAATTTCATTATAGTTTGCTTTGGTATCTATTTTATTTTTAATATAATCTTTGCACTGTTCCATTAATGATTTAACAAGTTCTTCTGTTTTATGCCAACATTCCTTTGTGAACCATTCACTTGCAATCTTTAACCATGGTAAATCTAAATACTCATTTTTCATACTGAATGGTTTTGTTCCATAGCTCAGTAAGTTGCTGAGTCCCTGTAGCTCTAGATTAGATGAATTCTCTTGCTGAGCCAGGTCCTCTCTCAGTAACCTCTCAATGTCTTGATAAATTTGATTTACATCTACACAGGTGAGCCGTATTTGTGACACTGTTTCACTCCACATTTCCTCAAACTCTGTTTCCAGTTCCTTGTTGTCTGCTTTGCTTTTTCTCATTTTATAGTCTTCCAAAAGCATATCCATTTCACCTTCGATTGCTTTTATGCACATAGCCTGAATATTGTGTTCCTTTTGCGATCTTATGGTAACAGTCACCAGATTGGTACAGATTTGTTTTGAATAATTTGAACTTCGTTGGGCTGGCAGACATGAAACCCTAATAAAATCTGCTACGCCTGTAATAATCACATTTGCTGCTGCCCCTTGCAACGACTCCCATATCCTCTCTGATTCATGGCTCACTTTCTCATCAGTCTCCATTCTAAGTCTGGCCAAGACACCCTCATCAAATTTATCTGGTGGTTGGTTCTGGAAGAAATTCTGTTTTGAAGTTACCCACAGATTCATCTCCTTGCGGAACTCCCATTCCAAGCCCACAGTCTTTGCAGATATCTTGCTATAAACCTCAGCTGTGGAAGGGTTTCTAAAGCTCAAGAGGAAGTCGTCATGTTTCAGTGCATTCCACAGATGCTTCACCCATTCAATAAACTGTGGAATGTTTTTGGGTGTGCTCTTAAGGGAACGTTGTCTTACAAATTTTAACAGGTGTTTCTTTAACCCACACACACTCCCACTATACCCAGTGTTTGCTGGTGCCATTGCAGGGTTCCCATGCCACAGGCCAGGGATGTACCAATTGTGTTTCTCTGGATCATACTCCATAATGTCAGAGAACGTAATTTCTTTGTCTAGTTTTTCCATCTTTGCTACAGTCTTCGTCGTTTCATTCAGCTGCGCCAAGAGGTGTTTTCTGTCCTCCTCCATGTTTTTTTCGTGACCAGACACATCATTGAGATTCTGATGCACAAATTGGCAGATGGGTTTGTGCCCAGTTTCCGACATTCTGAGAAAGGCACGGACCACAATTTGCAAGACATCCTTCACTTTGGTAATGTTCTCCTTGGCCATGTTAACAATGGTTATGTCACTCAGTCCAATCACCAATGTGGCCAGCTCATTGTCATTGTCCTCTTGTTTGGCCACTTCAGGGGCTTTCAGGCCTTCTGTGTCTATCACCAAGATGAAATCACATCCCAGCTCTTGTTGAAAGGTCTCTGACACTTTAATGAGCATCATGAAGGCTCCTCGTGTACATCGGCCACTGCTCACTGCAAACTGCAGGCCGAACATGGTGTTGAGGAGGGTGGATTTCCCAGTACTCTGCACTCCCAGCACAGTCAGAACCAGCATTTTGGACCTTCCCCCCAGCTTGGTATGGAGCTCTTTCAGAACATCTGTCACCCACTGCAGTGGGATGTTGGAAACATCTCCATCCATCAGCTCCATGGGACACCCTTCCAACATCAGGTCAGCTGCTAATCTTGGGAAATGAATAAATTTCCTTTGAATTTTTACCATTTTACCTTCCTTCACCATTGAGTGTTCAGCCTCATAAAACTGTCCTAACTCGCGCAAGAAATGTTCCACCCCAAGAGGACTGTCAGAGATTGTCTCATCCAGTTCTGATAAGTTAGGAAGGTTCTTCCTTGCAATGCAATCTAGGTGAAACTTCATGCATTTCAGGAAGTAGTGTATTTCCATTTGAGACAGAGTTCCTATTCCATCAATAAATTTAGTCAAACCATCCGTAAGGCCACATTGATTCTGTTGTGTACGTAACTCCAACAATCTCTCTTTCAGCCTCGATTTATATTCTTCTGTGGGAATATCCCCCTGTCCTTTCAATTTGCACATTTCTATTTCCACTTTGCTTAAATTCTTCCACAGATCCCCTTGCAGTTTCAGCAGTTGTTTCTTGTAACTTCCAACATCTTTTATTTCTGCTGTGATTTCTTTAACACGGTTACTTGCTCTGTCACATTCCTCACAGTCCTCATCGAACTGGATTTTTAGTTCACGTGCTGTCACAGCCATGGCTTCCACATTCATGTCCTTGTCATGGTCCTTCATTATACTTCCTATAACAGAGCACAACTTTTCCATAAATTCCTCTTTTTCTGTCCCAGTTTCTTTCTCTAGGACATGTTGTTTACTTAGTTTCAGCACTGGAGCTAATTTATTAAGGAATTCCTGCGTTTCACTACGTTTCTCAGGCTCATAATTGAGGATGAAGTAGTATTTAGAGGTCGATCCCTGCAAAGATGATAGCAGAGCGTATTCTCTCTCACTGATGCTCTCAGTAACTATAAACACAGCTGAGGAGATCTCACTTAAAAAGCGGAACTGCAGCCAGTGCGACTCAATGTTTCCACGTAGATTTGTAATCGCAACAGGCTCTGGGAAAAGATCTGAGTCCTCCCTCCCAGCAGGGAAATACCAGGCAATCTCGACCAGCCCATCTGCGATTTCCCGAGGGATGTTCCCAGACTCCATGTCCCGATGGATGAAGAAATCATGGTGCTGCTGGGAGGGGCTGAGAAGCTCATTGAGGAATTGGGACTTGGAGAAGCTGCAGTTCCCCATCCGCACAAAGGAAATGGTTGGCATTTTGATGAGCACCAGGCTCTCCTCTCTGAACCCTCTGCTCTCTGGCAGGGAGTGCGGCCTCCACCGCCTCACAATGTCCCTCATGGCCCACAGCATTAGGGTGCACATGGGGGTGTCGAGGGCGGGTAGCAGCAGAGGGAGGGCAAACTGGCACATGGACATTTTGGCCAGGATCTCCTGCTGTAGGAAACTGTCTGAGCAAAGCAGAACGGCGCAGAGGATGTCCAAGGGGTGCAGAGAAGCTCCGGTGTCCATGTTGCTGTGATAAAGAATCCTGCCACCTTCGCCTTGTCCCCCATTCTCCTCACTGCTTGCCTGGTCACCCAGTGCTCCCTGCCCAAGGCGTGTGTTTCTGGCCGTCCCATTCAAAGCCAGGATCTTCCTCAGAAAATTCCAGGGTAAATCTCCTAATGTCTGAGGAATCCTTTTCTGTAGACTTTCTAGACTGATTTCCTGGAGGTACCTCATCCCCAGCTTCATGCTTCTGTGCTTCTCCATCTTCAACTTGGACAGGACAATTTGGAGCGCCCTCCTTCTCTCTGCAGAGAGATGTTAAAGCTTGAGCACATTTCAGAATCTCTGTGGCATTATTATACCTGTTCTGAAAGTGTTTAGTCTGACACATATCAGCAAGGTGGTGGGAATTACCTGCTTTCAACCCCTACTAATGCAATTTGGCTTTTTCCTGCTGCAGGAACTAGACTTTATAGATAAGTTTAAATCTGCTGCAGCATTCGAGTTATGGAAACTGGCTTCTTTCAATTAGCCAGTGGAGAACTGTGCTTTTAAAGCAAAGTCCTATGTTCAGGCTCTGCTAACAATGACCCAGCCTGTTCTAAGTGCACTTCCTGTCTTTATTTCAAATATCTCCTTTATTTAGCTTTCTCGGGAGCAAAAGGATCCATTTTCTTTCACGTGTTAGTGTGTGAGAACAAGTGCGACATTGCAGGAGTGCTCTAGGAAAGGCAGTAGGCCTATTGAATCCGTCCTTTTTACAATTTCATTTTATTAAAATTATTGGGAAAAGTACTATTGATCTATTGCTTCAACTGGTATTAACCTCACTCGTACAGCTACCCAGCCTTTGCTTTAAAATATGAAATGTTCAATGCATTTCGACATTCATGTTAGAAATGATTCCTCAACCACTGGTCCTCGTTCCAGCAGCTGATACATTCAAAAGATAGGTTGAAAGCAGAAAATCTTTTCTGCTTTACCTACTTACTTTTCAAAATGCACTTGCAACAGACATCCACCACTGCTGTGAACCCAAAGCAAAACTCTCTTGAGTTATTTTAGTCCCAGACCTTCAATGTATGCGAGCACATGCAGCCAGATGGGGAAACATACTCTATTTTACTCTGTTCATTCATGACCCCTGACAGGAAGCACATAGATAAAGAGTCAAAAGGAATGTGATGAGGGTCACCTCTTCACTTAAGAAGTGATGTGCAGTCACACTTTGCAGGAGAGTAGGAAAATGTGGGGATGTTATTGTCACATTTCTGTACTAGCCTGCTTCCTTTTGCGCTTTCTTTTGAGCAGTATGTAGTGCTCTCGAAGATGAACCAAGGAAAACTTTTGTCATGAAAGCAAAAAAAAAAAAAAAGATCTCAAACCAGCTGAGTCGTGCCCTGCCCTAATTTCTTCTGTGGCTGACATGTTTCTAGCAAAACATGCAGTTGAAAATGTTGCTCTCTCTCTCTCCATTTACTCCATCTGTGAGGATCCACTGAGCCTTGAATGCTGGTCCCCAGGTGACCTTTGCATCCCTGCTACAATCTGGCAACTTGGTAGTAAGCAGCGAGTTGAGTGACTACTTGAACCCTAGCTGCACTGCTCAGGTCAATCTTGACTGAAGGAGCTCCCGGTCACACTGATTGGTCTGGCACTGTTATTTAAGCCAGAAAAGAGGCACAGAAAGTTATCTGGGCACCTGGATGAATTCCTGGCTGGCTGCGACATCAGTCCTTGCCTTCTCCATGCTGCTGAGCCCAGCTTCACTGCCTTGCTCCTGGTTCCTGTCTTCCTACCTTGTTTGTGATACCTGCCCCTCATCCTAAATGATGGTTCTGGCCCTGACCCGTGGCTTGATTTCCATCTCTGGCTTATCTCCAGACTCTGACTCTGTCCCCTCGCTTGTCTCCCAAAGCCAGTCCTGCTACATCTGTCTGCCCAAGCCCCAGTCATGACAACCAGGAAATCTCTTCCCACTTTCTTTCCTAGCTGAATTCCAGAACTATAGAAATGGCTGTGTTCAGACCAGAGGTTTTCCTCCTGGAGAAACTAGGCACCCAGTGGAATGCACAAGAGGGACTTAATCACTTAACTTTAACTCTGGACTCCTACATCCAACATTTTAGTGACACTGGCATTCATATAACATCTTCTCAGCTGCTGCCTTACCTTGTAGGTACCTAAAATCTCTGATGTGCTCAAGTTTCCACCAGTAAAGTTTCCAAAGCATCTACATTTTACACCCAGACACTTAAGTCTTGACATTCCTCAGCAGCTAACTTCATCTTCAAGCCCTGGTAGGATTCACAGGTGAGGTATTCCCCGCCTAGCTCACCAGTGTCGTCAACACTCTAAACCAGCTGATCCCAACCTTGTTGGCTTGAGGGCCACAGTTATCATTTTTGTAACCCTGAAGGGCCACCAGCATCTGTAGCAGCCCACCTCCTTCCCCGCCCACTGCAATCAGATGGAAAGAGTCCTCACTGATCCCCCGCCTCCCTGGCTGAATCAGGGAAACCACACACATCTTGTAACCCTGTGAACTTCACCTGGGTCCCTAGGCCATGGATCCCATCTGCAGTCAGGGGTATGGGAGATAATTGCTCCCCTTCCTCTGGCAGAGACTCAGTGCCTAGAAGCCAACATGGATCACTTTGGCATGCTCCCTGCTACAGCCAGGAGGAAGGGAGAATTGATCAGTATGGGTCTTAGGCTGCAGCTCCCTTCTGCAACCAGTGGGAGAAGAGTGGCGGGCCACTCTGAAAGATCCCATGGACCGCTTTTGGCTCCAAGGCCGTGGGTTGGGATCCACTGTTCCAAACCATATCTGGCAGATCACCACTCCTAGCAACTATAATATTTGGTATAACAGATCACCCTCCTCTGATATACCATACCTGGGTTCCAGCCTCACTCTGTCCCATGGCCTATTGGCTAAAATTATCAGGAAGCAACTAATACTGAATGTCATTTCATAAATGTGTTTATCTACAGATACCGAAAAGGAATACCTACCTTCAAGGAGAGCATTCTCCTCCAACTCTGGAACCTGCTGAGTGTCTGATTCCTGCTTGGCATTGACAGCATCTAGCAAAAAAATCAGATAATCAAACACATATTGACACTATTTTTGCATACACACATATATATGAATTTACATGAATTTTCTCTACTGACCTAGGTTTGTGCGCATTTTTCTCCATCTTTCACTTTATTAGGCACAATACGAGCATAAGGAGGAACAGTTTTACATTCCATGAAAATAATCTGACACAAACTGGTGCCAACGGGGAGGCGAAAGCAGTGGGTAGATACTGCACCATTAATTTTTGGTAAGCCAAAGTTGGTCACAAGCCACCTGACTCAAGTGAAATAGAAATACTTTTAATTGACTAAAAGTTCAGTAAATTTCAAATAACATGAAAGAAAAACAACATAAAATAAGAAAAATAAACATGTTGCCTTAGAAGGTCAGGATCATTGTCTCCATTTTACCAGTGGGGAAACTGAGGCACAGAACCAGCATGTGATCCAGAGTGGCGAGTAGAGACTCAGACCATCCTGATCTCTTTTTGCTTCCTTCCACAGTGAAAGATTGTTCACATGCACCTGTGATTGATTTGTTTAAATGAACCATTTTAGGCCTGGTCGCAGACTCTCTCCTTGCCATGTAAATTCAGTGACAGAAAATGATTCCACGTGAAGTTTCTCATCCATTTCTTAATTCTAAGGAGACAATGAAAGTCTGCTATTTTTCTTTTTTGAAAAATCATGGCTGGATCTTCACATCTGGCTGTTTGGCTGGACCTCTGGATACAAGAAGGCAGGGATGGCTGTATTTTCACTTTTACACTCCCCTGTTCCAGTGGCCATGTCAGGCCCTGGTGCAATTTAGAGCACACTAAAGGCTTCTCTGACTTCTGCCAATTTATAATTGTCCCTAAGGATCCTTTATGTTTTAGGAATAGTTATAGTTTAGGAAAACTGCAGTGTCTCTGGCTAACTGTTTAGATCAGTGGTTCCCAACCTGTGGCCCAGGAACCAAAAGTGGACCTTGGGGGCTTTCAAAGTGGCCCTGGGCTCCCCTCCTGCTGGCTGCAGAATGGAGTCACTGCCTAAGGACCCAGGAGGAGCACATTTCCGTGAGGTTAAAAAATGGATGCAGGCTCCTTGCTGCAGCCAAAGGGATAGGAGATCAGCATTCCCATCCCCCTGGCTGTAGCAGGGAGCACAGCAAAGTGCTCTGCCTAGGTCCATAGGTCCTTACTGGAGCTAGAGGAAAGGGAGGGGAGCACTGACCTTGAGTGCCTCTGGCTGCAGAAGGGAGCCACTGTCTTGGGATCCAGATAAGAGTGCGCAGAGCTACAGGAAGTATGCGGTTTCCTGCTGCAGCCAGAGCGAGCAAGGAGCCAAACTGCTTTTTCAGGAGGGGCCTGAGGGTGGAGGCTGTTGGCCCTTCAGGGCTGTAAAAAAATATATCTGTGGATTCTGAGTCATAAAAGTTGGGAACCACTGTTTTAGATGCTTTTTATCTGTGCTTAATTTCACTGTTTCTTTGATGTAAATAGAACCTTATGACGTCTATTAAAAACCTTCACTATATCTGAACACAGCAGGAGTAACAGGGATTCTGATTTGCCACCTGCTTCACAAAAATCCAGTTTTCTCTAGGTGTAGCACCATAGATTTCAATTGTGAATCAAACCCAAGGCCTTTACATTGCTCAGTGTCCAGGAGACTTAAGGAAAGAGCCTCTAAATTACTTTTCTCTGCTTGTACAGTGAGGAAAACAGAGAGAGAGCAGGGCTGGATTAACTGTAAATCATATATTTTTTACTTATTATTTAGTTACATCTATACGAATGCACACAATGAAAAGTAAGGTTCTTCTTCGGGCTCCTGGACTACATGATAGATCCCACCAGAGAAAGCACAGGTTGGAAGTGTTCCGTCTTGGAGACTCCATTGTTTAGATCAGGACTAAGAGTGTTGGAGAAGTCTGGCCAATCTCCTGGACCAGTGAGAGGAAAGAGCTGCAAGGAAAGTCAAGTTTGAAGTATAAAGATGTAAGCAGAGATATTTCTCCTGCTTTTTTGTGCAAATCTGTCCAGGGGAAACCATTAAAAAGACAAGAAACGGCAGGTAAGATGTGGGCTGGAAAGAAGCTCAAAGTTTTGCAGACAACAGGAAGTAAGAAACAAAAGCAAATCCAGTATGGAGGAATATTGAGGGATGGGGGCTGATTTTTCCAGGGTTTGCCACTTACTGTATCCTGTTGCCTTGGCGAGTTTCTCTGCTAAATCTCTCTGGTTTATTGCTTTCAGTGTCTCCACAGTCACCTCCACCGCATAGTCTGCTTGATAGTAGCTGATCAGCTTCTCACTGAGTTCGATGGGATCTACTCTCTTCAGCGTACCAAGGCCGATATTTTCATATCCCTCCTTCAGCGGGATTTCCCGCAGTTTGTACTTGAACCTCTTCAGCTCATCATCGCCCAGCTCTTCCAGGGTCTTCAGCAGGTGATCACTCAGGGTCTTTGCCATGCTGCCTCCTCAGCGGAAAATGGGCACCCAGCCAGGGCAGGACAATGAGTCAGAAAACAGCTGCCCGTACAGAAATGGTAAATTTTTCTTCCTGCAGCTTTGGGAGTTATTCGTTTACAGATCGCACCCAAAAAAAAAAGCTGGGAAAGCGAAAGTGAAACTCCTGCTGGACGGAGCTTGGCTCTCAGCAACCCCCTCCTCCGCCCCCCCACCAAACCAGTCCGGTGCATTTGGACTAATATCTTAATGGGAGTCCCAAAGCAAGCACCCCTCTGATCCTTGATCTCCGCTGGGCGGCGTGGTGCCCAAAAGCCTGGCAGATGTTCTTACTTGGGTGTTCTGCGCATGCTCACAACAACTGAGCAGGCTCGGGAAAATTTGCTCTTTGCTGCCGCCACTGCCCCTCACCCTGCTTACGTGGCGTCAGCTTTGGTGCCTGCTCTTTGGAGGGGTGGCTAATGAGGGGCGGGCGGGGGATGGGCAGGGTCTGAGGAGGGGGCGGGTGGGGTCTAAGCAGGTAGAGGCAGGGGTAGGAGAGGGGTGAGCAGCAAAATCCCAGGCAGAGGGGGTCAGAAGCTGGGGTTCAGCCCAGGGAGTGAGGGCTCCCAGCCCCTGGCAGGGGGCACAGACTCACCACACAGAGGGGCAGCGGGTACAGCAGTAACCCCGAAGGGATGAGCCACCTGCCCTGCTTGCAAAAAATGGGGGCAGCGCTTTTTTGTTTCCCCACTCGCAGGAGTTTATGTTTCAGGGAAACAATTTCAAACAAGGAGTCCTGTGGCACTTTTACAGACTAACAAATTTATTTATCGCATGAGCTTTCGTGGGAGAAAATCCCACTTCGTCAGACGCTTTGAAGATGGGGAACTTGCAGAATGGGAGGAAATTAACCGCAGGGAAGTGTATGGCATAGGATCAGGTCAGGCTGTAACAGCCTATGTCATACATTTCGCATCTTCAGAGCGTCTGACGAAGTGGGATTTTCTCCCACAAAAGCTCATGAGTTAAATAAATGTGCTAGTCTTTAAAAGTGCCACAGGACTCCTTGTTTGTTTTACTGAACTAGAGTAACACAACTTGGAACTTATGTTTCAGGGAGTCACTCCGCTCCGGTGTAGTGCCGAAAAACCACAGTGCCAAAAACAGCGTTTGGGCAGATTTTGTTACCGTTTTGTTTCTGGCAGGCAGCTGCCCAATGCTGAACCTGTGACCCCCAGAAACTGCCACAATTTCTGTCCTGTCTCTGTTTCTGTGACATCTGGCCCACAGATAACAAATTTAAAATTCATGCCTCTCTGTCACAATATGCTATGTCATTCTACTGAGCTTTGAGCAGGCACTCTTCCTGCTTCTGATATACTTTTCAAATGTTTTTCCTTCTAAAGAACAATTTAACTGTTCTTCAGATTCCCCTTTCTCCTTAATTCCCTTTTTACACATCACATGCTGCCATTTAAACTCTTTTCTATTTTTCTACATAGCGTTTGCATTCTTTAATTTTGGTACCGTGTAACTTCTTCCTTTTCTTTCTATTGCCATGTGTACACTGATCGATTATCACCTGCCAAATTCTGGATCTTGTAGGAGCGTGATCATATCACGCTCAGTGCACTGTGGGTAGATATCCCAAAGTGCAACTAGACACAGCGTCTTGTGGGAAGGATGTCACCCTTCCATGATGCCATGTGTTTTCTCACCCTCCCTTCTTGTCACAAAGAAACAGGAAATACTTTTTCATACCTTTTTCTCTGTCACATGCCCACAGAGTCACAGAGCCTACTCAGCTCTGCACTGTCATTGGCTATGTCTACCCTAGAAAAAGTTAAGTCGACTTTATTAAGTTGACTTAACTTTAAGTCGACTTATTCCACTTTGTTAAGTCAACCTAACCACCCTTAAATTGACTTAATGAAGTCGACGAGGCTTACACCACATCCACACCGTCCTTAAGTCGACTTATTAAGTGGTTCTTATTAAGTCGACTTAAGGAATTTCTTTAGTTGACTTAATGAAAGCCTAGTGTGGACGTGGCTTAATTTAAGTCGATTTAAGTCTCCTTAAGTTGACGTAAATTGTCAGTGTAGACATAGCCATTGTGAGAAGGGCTGGACTAACCAGGTTGGGGGCCCTGGGCTGCCCTCCCCCGCCTGGGGCCCCACCATGGCCTCTCCTCCCAGCACCAGCAGGGCAGGAGTGCTCACTTGCCCAAGTCCCACTGACACTGAGCGGGCAGAGGGGGCCAGATTACTGCAAGGGACTGGAGCCTGGGGCCTCCCGTTTGGCTAGGGCCCATGGCTTTAGCCCGTTTAGCCCCTGTGATAGTCCAGCCCTGATCGTGAGTTTTGCTAACACCTCAATGCCTTATCCTGCAGTATTTTCAACAGTGAAAGACAAGACACGAAGCAGAAAATTGCTGTGTTAGTGATGACACTGTGCTATAAGCAATAGAGTGAAACAATTCTCACTTGCTGCAGACTGTCACACATCATTTTCAGTGTGGAGCCCTAGTTTTGGGTGCATGAAACAAGCACAGATTAGTAGGGCCACATTGTGAGGACCTTGTGGGATGATGAGTAGTCTCTAGAGAACTTTTGTATGCGGAAAGCCCTTTCCTTGAACTTTGCAAAGAGTTGTCCCTGGCACTGAACCTTGTTGATTATTTTGAGACAAGCTCTGACAGTGGCCATCACTCTGTGGAAGCTAATAACACCAGACTGTTACCAGTCAGTTGGAAATCAATTTGGAGTGTGGGAAATCCATCGTTGTAGTTGCTGTGATTCAACTGTGCCCGGCCATTTGCAGTTCTGGTCCCCCATGTTTAAAAAGGATTAATTCAAATTGGAACAGGTGCAGAGAAGGGCTACAAGGATGGTCCGTGGAGTGGAAAACCTGCCTTATGAGAGGAGACTCAAGAAACTTGGCTTGTTTAGCCTAAACAAAAGAAGTTTGAGAGAGGATATGATTGTTTTCTATAAATACATCAGAGGGATAAATATCAGGGAGGGAGAGGAATTATTTGAGTACAGCACCAATGTGGACACCAGAACAAATGGTTATAAACTGTCCATCAAGAAATTTAGGCTTGAAATTAGATTTCTAATCATTAGAGGAGTAAAGTTTTGAAATAGCCTTCCAAGAGGAGTTGTGGAGGCAAAAACTGTAACTGCTTTCAAAACTGAGCTTGATAAATTTATGGAGGGGATAGTTTGATTAGCCTATTTTGGAAATTGACTGATATTTGGCTACATGTGGTGGATTTACAAGTGGCCTAAGAGGGGAGAGTACATGGGGTGGGTTCTGAGTTATTACAGAGAATTGTTTCTTGGGTAACTGGCTGTTGAGACTTGCCCATGTGCTCAGGTTTAACTGATCGCCATATTTGTGGTCGGGAAGGAATTTTCCCCCAGGGCTGATTGGTCTGGGCTCTGGGGGTTTTTCACCTTCCTCTGTAGCACAGAGCATGGCTCACCTACCGGTGAATTCTCTATATCTTAAAGTCCTTAAATCATGATTTAAGGAGGTAAATAACTCGGTCATAGGTTAGTGCCCTATTGCTGGAATGGATGGGTGAGGTTTTGAGGCCTGCATTTTGCAGGTGGTCAGACTAGATGATCATACTGGTCCCTTCTGACCTTAAAGTCTATGAGTCTACAAGTCTATGAGACTTATGCTGTAAAGGGTAGTGACCTTGGGAAATGTGCTGGACATACTTGGTATTTTTCTGCACTGGGGTTTTCAAGCTGTGGGAGTGGGGGCATAGATGGGACACATATCTCTATTTTAGCTCCGATCCACTTTGCCACAGAGTACGTAAACTTAAACAGTGCTTCTCAATGATCTTGCAGGCCCTTTTTGATCACAAGGGAAATTTCACTGACATCAATGTATGGGGAGGGATCTGGAAAGGTGCATGATGCATGCATCTTTAGGAACTCTGGTCTGTTCAAAAACATGCATGCAGACAGCTTCTTCCCTGACTAAAAAGTAAATATTGGGAATTTGAGATGCCAGTAGTGATCCTGCCTACCCATAGCTCTCCTGTTTGATGAAGCCCTACATCTGACCCCTGGACACCGATAAGGAGCGTTTCAATAATACGCTCAACAAGCACAGAATCGTGGTAGAATTTGCATTTGGGTGTCCATCAACTCACTGAAATAATATACATACCTGGAGATTTATTTCCTAACCTGGTAAAGGTGCTCCCCAGGAGTTGGGGGGCTCAAGCTCAAAAGGTATGTCTACACTGGAGGCTCTGTTAAGTCGACTTAACAAGGTCAACTTAAAGTCGACCTTGTTAGGTCGACTTACCAGAGCCTCAACCCTTTTAGTTGACTTAAAGGTAACCTTGTTAAGTCAGCTTAACAGACCCTCCAGTGTAGACGTACCCATCTACACTGAATTAAGTTGATTTAATAAGGTCAACTTAATAACACCAACTCTTAAGGTCGACTTAATGCTTAAGTCAACTTAAGGAAGCACTTAAGTCAACTTAATAAAAGCCCAATGTGGACGTAGGAGTCTATAGGTCGACTTAACCTTCCTTAAGTCGACCTAAGGCTCCAGTGTAGATGCACCCAAAGAGTCTACCATAAGGCATGCAAAGCACACAGTTCCTGTTGTTAGATGAGCCTATGTACTCTAGAACATGAAAGATTGTAACAATAACTCCTTTGAATATCCAGAGCTCAAGTGCAGACCACATTCCAGTCTGTACACACCACAGGAGTTGGACTGCTGTTTATGACATGGTAAGCAAGGGGCCCTTGCATCCATTACAGAGATTTCAAACACAGCTCCCACATAAACAGTTAGTTGAGTGGAAGCATTCTGCCCCCCCCCCCCACTCCTCCCAACCTTAACATGCCTGAAAGTACTGTGGGAGAAGGTGGGCAAAACAGATTACTGGAGACTATGGGCAAATTAACGCTGCAGAAAATACAGGGTCACCAGGATTGGGAATCTTAAAGCCCATGCAAAGAGCGCCATGCTGTCTGCTGTCCAAGGGACACCATCCAGGGCAAAGGAAGAAGATGGCATTATTCTGTTAATGTAACATTGTGCCATCTTCCCTAGGTAACCATGTGCAACATCAGTCTTTTGAGAGTAACACTGATGAAGAAGGATGATTTGCTCCAAGCATCAGAGTATAGACTTGGCCCTAATGTGGCGATGCCATGTGCCGCAATGATGCCTGCTCCTGTAATAGTGGTGAGGTATGGTAAAGTCTCCAACTGTGGTGGAAGAAATACGGCTGTCCTCCCTAGAAACCCTCTGCTAAGGATTACAGAGAACCTTAATGAAAGTTTCCTGGAGATATCCATGGAGTAGTCTCGTAGGATATGTTTGCACATCAATATTCTGGTCCTGTAGCGAACCTAGGCAGAAGTTTACCAACTCTCAGGAACAACATCCTCTCCCAAACAAAAATCTCTGTCTAATCTTATTGCTGTAGTTATATCCGCAGTCATCCTTCTGACCCTTTTTAATAAACTCCCTGCTAGAAGTGCCTTCCCAAGCATCTTGGTCAATGGCGCCATCTTGTGACTGGAAGGGCTGCTCCAGGGTGATGCATAGGTGATGGTGAAGGTTTCAGGTGAGTCAGGGAGGCTGGGTACTATGCTCTGGTTCCCCCAGAGCTGATAAGTAGCACTGGACTCCATCACTGTAGAGGGGCTGGTATGTGCTGGCATGAATCACCTTCACACAGGCATCAGGAGGCTTCTGGTCCCAAGATTTCCCCTCAACGGCAAGGGTGCAGGACTACAGATTCACATTACCAAACTATAACAAAAGCCGAAACTTTGACCTCTCACCCCAGCACCTGACACTCTCACAGCAGGCTACAGACCTAGAGCCTAGCAGACAGAGCAGAGCTTGCCATGACTCTCCCATGGTCTTTACTCTCTCCTGAGCTTGCTGGGAGGAGCATCTCCATCCCTAATGCTTGACCAGCAGACTCTGAGCCTGCCTTGACTCCCCCCCCTCTGTGAGCTAGCAGCACTCAGAGCCCCAAGAATTTGGGTAATCTCCTTGTAGAGTTGTACATGCCTATTTACAACTGATAATACACAGCTGATACGTAAATATAAATGGGTGCATCTACACTTGTAAATTAAGTCGACTTAGGAATTTTTCTATGAAAACGGTAATACCAACTCCCCAGGTAACAGGTTGATCAGATCAGCTTTCAGTGGAGTTTGTACAGAGGCACGTTCCTGACATTCTGCTGCAGGGTGGTTTTCTAAGATGCAATGTGATCAGAAGAATGGAGATGTCAAGGAAGGGCTTCTTGCTGCAGGAACTGGGGGTGCATCTACACTTATAAATTAAGTCGACTTAAGCAGGCTCAAGTCAACTTAATTTACTCCACGTCTACACTGGGCTTTCCTTAATTCAACTTAAGCTGCTCCTTAAGTCGAATTAAGGAAAAACTAGTTTGAATTAATAACACCTCGTTATAATTCAAACTAGTGTCTAAGTCGACTTTATTAAGTTGACTTAGCCAGTGTAGATGCCCTAAGTCGACTTGGTCGAATTAGGGCGGGGGGGACAAGGGAGCCCCGCTTGGCTCCCTGGCAGAAGGGAGCCACCGTGGCTCCCTTGTCCCCTGGGGAGCCCCTGCTCCCTTCTCCCCAGACCCACGGCTTCCCTGCCAGACGAGCCACGGTCCCGGGGAGAAAGGCTCCCCAGCCAGGGCTCCAGCGGGAGGGGATCCCTCACTGGAACCCTGGCTGGAGAGCCCGGGAGGCACGCGGCTCGTCCCTGAAAGGACTGGCTCTGCCAGGACTGAGAAGCCGTGGGCGGCTCTCCCGGCTCCCTTCTGCCCGGGACTTCTCAGATCCCAGGGAGAAAGAAGCGCGGGCTCCCTTCTCCCCGGGACCCCATTGTCCTGGACAGAAGGGAGCCCCGCTGACAGAGGAGCCGCAGCCTGAACTTCCTTCTGGCCGGGATCCGATCGGTCCTGGCCTGAAGGGAGCCCCAAGCGCCCTTCTCCCCGGGACCCACGGGGTCCGGGCAAGAAGGAAGCACGCGCCAGCTGACAGAGGAAACCTACCTCTAAGTCGACTTAGGGATCTCCAGGACTCCCCCACTGCCCTCCCTGTGGGGGTTATGCCAGGCTCTCCCTGTGCCAGCCACCCTGGCAGGGAGGGCAGTGGGGAAGCCCTAGAGGCCCCTAAGTCGACTTAGAGTCGACTTAGGGGTACTCCACGTCTACACTGGCTTAAGTCGACTTTAGAAAGTCGACTTAAGCCAAAAGTCGACTTAAAAGGAGATTTTACAAAGTCGACTTAATTTTTCCTTAAGCCGATTTAAGGAAAGTGTAGTGTAGATGCAGAGTAAATTAAGTCGACTTAAGCAAGCTTAAGTCGACTTAATTTACTAGTGTAGACGCACCATGGTGTCAGTGACAGGTTGAGCAACAAGCATGTCAGCAGTCAGCAGATGGTGCCAGAGGATCCAGATGTCGCAGAGAACAACTGGAGGGGACTGGCTGGACTTCCCCCCACTCCGCCCTTTGAGAGCTGGATGCTAAAACTGATGCTCAGTTCAAGGGTAATGGAGAAGTGAAGGACATGCCCTATGTACTGGGGTGGGGTGAGTTCTGCTAATTGGTTTTGTGTGAATCCTGCCCTGCTGTCTCTCCAAATCAGAACTGGTTTTGATTTTGCTTCTATTTATTCTCTGTATGTACTATTAAAAGTTTTATGTACTACATTCAGACTTGGGCTTGCGAGAAGAGAAGCACTGCCCTCTACAGTGCCCAGGGAATAGTGCGTGATTTCCCAGGAGACTGGGTGCCGGTTTGAGCTGGTTGGTGTTGTAACATTGTTTGGGAACCCCTAGACATAGAACCTTGCCCTTTGCTGCTGTCAGAAGGCTTACATGAGCAATTTCGGACATTAGGGCTCCAGTTCTGCAAAGACTTATACCCCGGCTTAACTTCACTCAGTTCAGTGTGACTACAGGCTTGTTAAGCTTGTTGTGTGTTTTTTTGGGATCAGGGCCTAAAGTCAAACCCTTCCAGCAGAGGTAATAAAATGAACACTCAAGTGAAAAATGTTTATGCCCTCCCCAGCAATTTACAAACCTCTTGATTTCAGGAATAACAACACTGTTTAAAAAATCAAGGAAAACACAGAAATAGGAAAACACAGTGTCAGTGGAGTCTTTGTAAAATGTCTTTAGGGATAAAGTCAGGGCCAGATCAAGGCCTGGGAGGGTCCCACGGCTGCCCACTCTTGTGGGTTCCCCCATTGTGTTGGCCCTGCCTGGGGGCAGGGCATCCAGCCATGCTGGGCAGGGCGGGGGGCAGAGCTGCTGCAGGGGGTTGTGGAGGGGGTGCTGGCCAGAGGCTGTGGTCCGTGGCACTCCTGTCTGTCCCCAGGCTGACTGGTCTGGAGCAGATGGTCTCGTCTGGAGCAGATGCCTGCCCAGCCAGCAGAGCAGCGCTCTACAAGTGGCCGTGGTGGCGGGGTTTCCCTCCCCATCCCCCCAGGTGGGAGCACTCAGCATGCTTTTTGAGACCTGACATGGGGTGGGGCCGGGAAAGTGGCCAGGGCAAGGCAAAAAGGATAGGCTGGGGATTGGGGGGTGAGGTGGGGGGGGTGGAGAATGCCACTGTGCATGCAGTTCTTCTAGGCAGGCCACAGTGTAGCGTTCCAGGGGCAGGAACTCTCTGCTCCTCTTGAGTTCTCCGTGGGTTGGCTGCCGGGTCCTGTGTCATGATGGAGGCAGATTGTGGGGTGGGGCTGGGCAGGCTGGGTGGTGCGGAGCAGACCAGCTGTCAGGACAGCCTGTGAAGTGGACCAGGGTCCAGAGTTGGATTACTGAGGGGGCCACGGGGGCCCCCCCTTTACTCCAGGGCTCAGGCCTCTGTGGTAATCTGGCCCTGGGTAAAGTCTAAAACCAGCCTGTGGGTCCTTTCAATACACAGTGACCGCTATGTCTTTATGTCACCAGAAAAATTAAAACAAGCGTTTCACTCCCATAATAACATGATGTATAACCCTGCAAAACCTCACCAAAGTGCTCAGGCTGCCAAGCATTTAAAACACTCTTGATAATATGTGAATGGAACATGAAACCTTATTCACCATTCACACCCCTCATAAGATTACTATAACTACTGTAACACTGGCACATGCTGATTGTTGAGGGGCAGGACTGAACCTGGACCATGACATTTAGAGTGTGAATCTCTATTGTTAGAGTAAAACAACAGCGTCATGTGGCACTTTTAAGGACTATGGCTATGTCTACACTTGGCCAAATAAGTCGACTTAACATGTCCACACTATAAATTTAGGTCGACTTAAAGTGGACCGTGCCAAATCAACTTAGAGCGTCCACACTGGATGCCTAAGTCGACTTGTAGGGGCTAGGTGGACCTGGGAATGGTCCACGGTGGGAGAGGCAGCATCCCTTTCAAAGTGCCAGGGGGCTCAGCATTTGACCCATTGTACCAGGGTACAATGGGGGCTGAGCAGGACAGGGGCAGGGGCAGGGTATAGGAGCGGGGTGAGCAGGGCTGTGTCCTGCCCTATGGGTAGGCCCGCCAGGCACTGGCTGTGCCAGCCACCTTGACGGGGAGGTCAATGGGGGAGCCCTGGGGGCCCTTTAAGTCGACTTAGGGCTAATCCACATCTACACTGGCTAAGTCGATTTAAAGTCGACTTAGCCAGTAAAGTTGACTTTAAACTAGGTTTTATAAAGTTGATTTAAAATTTCCATAAGTCGATTTAAGCAGCAACTTAAGTTGATTAAGGAAATTGTAGTATAGACACAGAGTAAATTAAGTCAACTTAAGCAGGCTTAAGTCGATTTAATTTACAAGTGTAGACACACCCTAAGAGTTTTTTTTTATCGCATGAGCTTTCGTGGGAGAAAATCCCACTACGTCAAAGATTTTTTCCCATGAAAGCTCATGTGATAAATAAATCTGTTAGTCTTTAAAAATGCCACAGGACTCTTGTTTTTCTACAATAGACTAACACAGCTACCCCTTTGAAACTTGACTACATGTTAGAGTAAAGAGACATTTAACTTCATCTGCACCAGACTCATTAATCTCAGATGGTTTAGGTGACACTAGAGGGCGACTGAACATCACAGAGGGTTATATTAACACCAAGTGGGCTGTGAGAACACACGGTTAATGAAGTCCAAGTGTTAGGTATTCCTGTAGCAGTACTAGACAGATTTCTCACAAAGGATCATGATGGCCTCACACCTCACTCCCAGGGTGGCTATTCTAGCCATCACCAGGATGTCTCTTTAACAGCTTGGACCCCGGATATGAAAGGCAGGAGTTGGATCTGACCAATATTGATTGATTTTCATGTTGTGTCAGGGCCATATCAGCATCTGTCTGTTGCTGTCAGTCAGAACAGCGCTTTAATGATTTGTATAGAAATGCCAGAGATAAATGTATCAGGACATTTTGTAGATGGCAGATGGGGGAAATGGAAAATGTGGGAAAGCCACCTGTGCAGGGAACAGGTTTGATGTCTGGCAGCTCCCTCCAGCAAGGGTGAGTAGTGTGCCTGGGGGGTAGGGGACCGTTCCGAGAGCTGGACGCAGGCCTCCGGAAAAAGGGTGGGAAGATCAAGATGGAAGCCAGCCATCTGGATGAGGCGTAGTCCAAGGGGCCAGAGTGGCTGAGTGGGAGCCCCCAGGAGCCAGCCGCACAGGGCGCAGGCTGGATGAGGGCCCCTTGTAGCTGTGTGAGTGTGGTCGGGGGATGGGGAAATGGTGGGGGACCTGGTAGTGGGGTGGCAATATGGCCAGTGGAGCTGGGAGGGTCGGGGGAAGCAAAGGAGGGCTGGGGGGAAGTGGGAGAAGCGGTGGGGGGGGGGATTGGGCTAGCGGGGAAGCAGGCAAAGGAGCTGCAAGGTTGGGAAAGTGGATCATGGTATGGCTAGATGAATAACAGGCGTGGGGGGCGGTTGTGAGGCTGTTCCCTGAATCTTTTTACCATGCAGTAATGCTCCTGACCTGGAGATAGCAGACACTGGTCTCAGCCTCAATGAAGAAGTCATGGAGAAGGAAGTGGAGCTGGATGATGATGTGGAGCTGGGACTAGTTTGTTGGGTGAAGTTGGGAGTAACAAGCTACTCTTGAGGGTAAAATAGACGGTTGTAGCCAGCCTCAGCCCTCCTGCTCCAGCATGCAGGATGCAGGCGAGGGAGCTCTGGTGAGTATTTTCTGAGCTGATGCTTCTTGCGTCCAAGAGGCGTGGGGGTACTTTGCTTTGCTATATGATAGAGGTAGTTGAAGGGATAGAAGTAGTTGTGTTTCTCATTCCCTTCTGCACCTAGGCGGCACAGTTAAGGAGCATGTTAATGCACGCCTAGATTTTGGGGGTATCCTCCGGTGAGATCTTTAGAAAAGTTTCCTGGAGGTCGTCACCAATCTTCTGCCTCAGATTCCTCGGCAGAGCAGCTCCGGTTCTTCCCTCATTGTAAGACACTTTCCTGCACCAATTGACAATCAATTGTGTGGGGACCAAAGTGGTGCACAAAGAAGCAGCATGGGGATCCAGTTTGAGACTGCTCACTTTGGATACAGCTACACTGGAGACTCTGTTAAGTTGACTTAATCAAGGTCGACTTTAAGTTGACCAAAAGTCGACCTTGTTAAGTTGACTTAGAAAGTCCACAGCCCTGCATCCACACTGGCAGGTGCTAGGTCAATGGAGGAGTGGCCAGGAACTCTGCGAGAGGGCTTGGAGGCCAATTAGGTTGACTTAAGGGCTACCCCCCATATACCCTGGCTTAAGTTGACTTAATAAGGTTGACTTAAGCATTGTGTCGACCTTAGGAGGTGGTGTTATTCAGTTGACTTAAGGAAGTGCTTAAATCAACTTAATAAAAGCCCGGTGTGGACACAGGAGTCTGTAGGTCGACTCAACCTTCCTTAAGTCGACCTAAGGCTTCAGTGTGGACGTACCCATAGAGAAGATGCGCCTAGCATTCTTGTTAACTCTCAGAAGTGAGATATCACTTATGTGTCTTCATTTATGCCCCCACGGAGCACCCATCCAGAACATGTATGTCAGTACACGGGTCCTATTCTTCCCCTCTCCCCTATCCCCCTGAAGCAAAACTCACCATGCCCAGGCTGATCATGGAGCTGAGCTCTTCCCAAGGGACAGTGAGAAAGAGGTGTGTTTATCAATAAAGCATCTATAGTGTTAGGGCACTCACAATAATGCTTCTGTTCATTGTTTCTTGTGCTTCCACAGATGTGACCTTCTCAGCTAAAACCCCTACACCAGCAGAGCACCTCTGGCTGATACAGAAGCAACTGCAGAGAAACAAGGAGGAGATGTTCCAGAAACTCCGCCAGTCCTCTGATTCATCAAAAAGAGAAAATGGGGCATGGAGAAATTCCATGTCAGAAAGTCAGAAAATTGATCGACAGGAAAGGAAGGACAACTATGATTGCAAGTCATGAGAGCATGATCAAGGGCATGGAGCAGATGGAGCAGCTAAAGACAATCATGATGTTGCAGACAGAGTTCATGCGTGATCGTCCCCCTTTCAGTCACTTCAGACCTGCTTTCCATGACCTCCCCAAACATATATTCCTACCGAACTCTGAATCCATCTCCTTACCCCTTACTCTCCACCCCTTCAGACAGCTACAGGAGTGACAGCTGGACTTACAGTCAGGGTCATCAGGTTTGAGCTGGATGTCCCCAGTGCCACAATTGAAATTGTGTAATATTATAACTGTTTTGTTGTTTTTTCCCTCCTTGTACAGCTATTACTACTAGTATCATAAGTTTTATATACCTGACAACAAAATAACTTCTATAATCAAGCTGGTTGCCAGACTGTCTCCAAACTTTGTTTACTCTTGTGTGCTCTCAGTTTCCCTATTTGCTTTGCAGTAACGTTCCTCTTACCTAAACCAAAGAGCCCTGGAATGCGCAAAAATCCAGTGGGGTCCGCTTATCAACGGGTTAGTACCAGAATAATTGTAACATGAAAATGGGACTGGGGACATGCTGAACCTGCCACATAAGGTTGATAGCTTGAAAGGGCTGCTCTACCCAGCCTCCTGAGTCATATGAGGGTCTCAGCCTGGATCTGTTGTTTGATTCAACCTGCTCAGACATACTCTATTTGGTATAAATTTCCAGAGGGGTAGCCGTGTTAGTCTATGCATCTCACAACGTGGGTTATAGCCCACAAAAGCTTATGCCCGAAGAAATCTGTTAGTCTATAAGGTGCCACAGTACTCTCGTTGTTTCTATTTGGTATGGGTCCAGTGGCAAATAAGAATGGCAGTCTGAAAATGCTGCTTGACCCAGGCTGTTAAGTCCAAGGATGTATAAGGGATCACCTTGGGAGTGCTGATTGACCTGGTCCGCTCAGATGTGCTCTGTTAATCTGTGTGTGTATGTGGATGTTCATATGAGCCTGGGGCTGGAGAAACACAACCCTGGGTAAACTTGGCCCTGCAGCATAGCTCCATTGGGACGGGACTCGCAGAAGGGAGGAGCAGAGCTCTGTATGGACACACAAGAGACACAATTACTACACTGATGGAATTACAGAACTCTCCTCCCACCATGAATAAAACCTTAATAAATGAGCATAGCCCAAGTTCATGAGGAAATCTAGGAATAATAGCTAACTATTGAAAGCAGAGGGGGAAGGATCCAGGTGTCCCATCATCTTGGGCTACTAATGGACCTTCTGCACTAAAGCTTGCTGCTTTTTACCCACTCTTTAGATTGTGGCCTGGGCACACTTGGTTGTCAGCAAGCAACTGGTTATTTCACATATTTCCTGACAGAGGTTTTAGCAAGCTCAAGATAGGTCTGTGGTTTTGGTTGACAAGAAAACAACCCTTCCTACCTTACATAAACAGCTTCCATCTGCCTAAAACTCCAAAGCTAATCAGAACAAATTGGACTAATAACTAATTAACTTATTGTTCTTATATCAAGCACCACTGTGAGTTCTAGGCCATGTCTGCTCTACAGACTTACATTGACCTAAGTTACGTTGGCGATGGCCATGGCAGAAATTAAATTGCCTTTCTGCATTCACATTGCTTTCATGGTATCAGCAGTACACATCCTCACTTGCAGCACTTGCATCAATACAGTGACCATGGGTAGCTATCACACTGTGCAACTTGTCAATATCTAGCACAGTATTTTGGGAAGGTTTTGCAAAGCCTTATGGGTCACATGGGGTGAGGGAGAACGTGATTCCAATGTCCCATAATGTTTCCTGTTTCCTTCCCAAAATCCCCACAAACCTGCTTGTCCCTCTTCAGTGTCACAAGAGCAAACTATTCCATTGTGTAGGAAGGGTAGGAAGTATGGCAAGAGATGACCTTGGCTTAAGCAAGAGATTTTTAATAATCTAAAAATAAAGAAAGAGTCCTACAAAAAGTGGAAACTAGGTCAAATTACAAAGGATGGCTATAAAGAAAGAATAGAATGATATAGGGGAAAAATCAGAGAGGTCAAGGCCCAAACAGAGATCAAACTAGCTGAAGGCATAAAGGGTAACAAGAAAACATTTTTTAAATACATTAGAAACAAGAGGAAGGCCAAAGAGAGTGTAGGAACATTACTCAACAAAGAGGGAAAAACAATAACAGAAAATGTGGAAATGGCAGAGGAACTAAATGATTTCTTTCTAACCACGAAGGTTAGTAGTGATTGAACGACTGATGTAGGGGAAGGCAGTAAAAATGGGGTAGGATAAGACACTGAAATAGGGAAAGAACAACTTTTAAATTACTTAGACAAGTTAGATGTCTTCAAGTCACCAGGGCCTGATGATATACACCCTAGAATACTCAAGGAGCTGACTCAGGAGATATCTGAGCCATTGGCTATTATCTTTGAAAAATGATGGAAGACTAAAGATATCCCAGAGGACTGGAAAAGAGCCTCACTGAGTCCCAGCTGCTGGCTCCTACCATTCATAGCAATCAACCATCCGCTTCTACTGTCCACTGGCTCCCACTATCCAAAGACACTGACTGTTCATAGCTCCCACTGCCCAGTAGCACTGTTATCCCACTCATCCTCCTCTCTGCTGTCTATCAAAGATTTTTTTTTAATTTCTCTCATAATTCCAGGTTTTGAGAGAACTTTTCTGCTAACACAGAAGCAATGTCCCTGCTTAAAGAAAAATAAGACTCCAAAAAGAATCATTAACTCTATTTTTTAACAATAGAAGAACAAAGCCAAACAATGCCCAAGGCTAGCTTTAACCACACTGCTACAAACCCCCTCTTCCTGCTACCCTTAGCATGGAAGCAGCTGTGTGCCACCTTTTTTGAGTTTTGTTTAGGTGAGAGTGAATTTTTTGTCAGAACAGGCTAAACACAGTTCTGCTGTCATTTGTTCATATAGTCAGATGACAACATTTCATTGTCTCTGCAGATAACATAAAAAATATTTTTAACCTCCAAAGCCAGCCATACTAACCAATTCCCAACACGCCCAGCACCTGGGTGGGTTTATCCATACACAATGGAATTATGCTAAGTAGATAATTGTACTCATGCAAATACAAAGCTTATGCAAATAAGCTGTATTCCCTTTCAGCTGACTGAACTGAGGAAGTGCCCTCAGGCATTCAGACATTGCTTACATTTATACAACTTTATCACAAATCTCCTGATGTTTGATATCTTTTCTTAAAGCTCCAGCTCCTGGACCCACATGATTACAGGAGAATCTCAGCTGCCAATTAGTTTAAAAGTAAGTTCCTACCCCTGAGATTTGCAGAGACAGCTTTTGTAAGAAAGAAATGCTTAAAGGCTAAAAAAAAGCAGAAGGAAAATAAAATATTCTTTTTTTATACATCAGAAGTTGTAACGCCAATCTTCACCAGTCAGCTTTGGCAAAACAGGGGCCATACCCTCAGTTTTCATAACCCCCCTTCCCAACTGTCAGTGTAGGGTTTTGTCAGGGTGTGCAGGGGGAGAGAGGTTGGAGACAGGACCAGAGCAGAATGGACCACAGTCTCTTCACCACTGGGATGGCCCTTGAGAGCTGTTATTAATTAGTGCATTTAAATCAGGGCTGGAATTGTTTTAATAGATTATAGAGGGGATTAATCAGCCTGTGATAGCTCCCACCTAAGGTCCCCACTCAGGTAGGCCATGATAGTGCTGAAAATTTACACTATTTTCCACAGGCGCTGGTGATTGCAGTTATCTCACTCCTGAGGACAACTGAGGCTCTAAAGGAACAGCTCCTTCATATGTCTGGCAGCAGACTAGGGGTGGGCAAATTTTTTTGGTCTGAGGGCCATATCCGCTGTATGGTGGACCACATGCGATGGCAGCGGGGTGGGGCAAGGGCAGGGCTTATAAAATAAATAAATAGTAAATAATAAATAGATTAAATTAAATAAATTTAAAAAAAAATCAAAATGACCCCAACGGTGGGCAGGATGAAAGGCTCAGGCAGCGTGCTGCAGTGGTGCCTGCTGAAATAATTGCTGAGTGGCATGGCCAAATGTTCTACTGTTGGGGAAGAAATAAGGCACAAAGACTCCTTTCAGGGTACAGGCTGTCCATTTTCTCTCCGCCTGTCTATTTACAGTCCCAGGAAGTCTCTGAGATTCATGGAAGATTAATGAGTCTCATGGAAGAAGGTATTCGTGTCTAGACTGGATCTTTGTTTTAGAGGAACTTGCTTTCTTCATTTCCCCCTGAAACTGGACTCCCTAACCATGGGGACAGGTTGCCCATGACATCATCCTCTTAGAAACAGTTTGATCTGACTCAGATCTCATTCCATCTCTCAACCAGATTAGGTAAATGTTCTCAAGTTGTAATACCTCAGAGAGGTACCACCTCTGAGAGAGACTCACATATAATGGTTGAAACTGGATTCTCCGGAGACCAACAGACAAAGAAAGGCTTTTTGGATAAACAGCCAGAGTTTAAATGGATCAGGGCCTACTGATCTAACAAACAGACAGGACCTTCAGTTCAATGGTGAGCTCCAGACGTTGCAGAAGTATTGGAAGGATTTTACTGATGGGAGCCCCATAAGATTGATGGATGGCACCTGTGTGGTTAGCCTGTGAATATGATCTTTTATCATTTTTAATATGGCTTCTCAGCACCACTTTAAGAATAAATGTGTTTGCTTAGAGACTTTCATTTTGCTGTAGTGTGTTTCTGCCATTTGATCACTGATATTCTTTTCTTAAATGCTTTCTTGCATTAATTAATGTGAGGATTGTGATCCCATGTTCTGTGGGCATATTCCTTCTTGGTACTGGGGTGGGGGAGATATGTATCCAAAGTGATGGTGTAACCTTTCCCTTCACAATAGGGGAAAAGAAAGTGAAACTCAGGTCTGAGCAATTTACAGGAATTGGCCTCTAACAATTCTCAGAAGTTGATGAACATACTCTCAGAATAAATTCGAGAGGAAGGGTGTTTACTGTAGATTACCAGAGAGCAGAATGTTAATCTTAGGTTAACAGAGCAAGATGTTCTCTGTGATATGCTGCACCCCACATACACCCTTGTAATGTGGTCTGTGGATCTAACAAACATGTCACTGAAAATAAAATTCAAGTCACTTAAGTGTGATTAGCAAGCCTTTACTTAGATCTGCATACGGGAGCGCTCACGGGGAGAGAACAAAGAAAATCTCCAACCTGTGACGTAGCAACAACTTCTCTTATAGACTTTAGTTCATGTTACAGGAATCAAATACAGTTTCTGATAGGTTAAAAAGGCTCTCCTCCCAGATGTACTTCACTCCGCCCTGGTAACAACAATTTGAGCTTACGGAGATCGTTTTCAGACAGAAAGACAAGAAAAACAAAACAAATCCAGGAACAGCCAGAGCTCAAGCCTGACAAAGAGTCAGAGACAGCAAAAACATTTTCAATGCCCCCAAAACAATTATCAGAGCCCCCCTGCTACAGCCTTTTACAGATCTTTCCTGTTCACTCTTACCGTGTAGCTGTGCATGGTCTAAGGCTACATATGTCGTGTAAGATGTTTGTGGAATACTCATGGCTATTGAGCATTATTGTGATGGCAGCATGTTTCCTGCCACACCATACATATGTGCAGATATGAAACTGTTGTGTCGTGACCCCAATTGAAACAGTGACTTGTATTTCTACATCCAGCACAGGTATGCATACAAAAACAATTCAACTTAAGCACCTTGGCTCAAGAGGGAAAGATCACACCCATTGGCAGATATGGGCAATCACCTGATCCCAGTGGGGAAGGTGGCCAAGGAAAGCTTGCTAAAAGTAAGCAACTCCTTTGTCTAGGGCTCATCTGGATTCCCTCTTCTAAGCACCCTCAAGGACTGACACCAACCCACAGGGCAAGGGAGTGGCTGCAGATCAGCACACCCAAACGTGTGGTAAGCTGAACATAACGGAAACAGTGATCTTAGTTTAGAATGCGACCTCTTCTTTTATTTGATTGTGGTTATCTCCTTGATTGATTAATCATTTGATTTTTATATTAGTTTGGCTTATATTCACTTAAAATCTTTCTGTAGTCAATAAACTTCTGTTTGTTTTCTCTAAAGCAGTGCAATGTGAAATGAGGGGGTGTGTAATGGCTCAATGGGTATGTCTACACTTACAAGTTAGGTCGACATAAGAAGGCTTAAGTTGACCTAATTTACTTCCCATCCACACTGGGCTTTCCTTAAGTCGACTTAAGGAAAGCTTAAATTGACCTAATAACACTTCATTTTAGGTAGAATTAAGGCTTAAGTCTACTTCTTAAATCAACTTAAGCCAGTGTGGATGCCCTAAGTCAGCTTATGACATAAGTCGACATAGGGCGGGAGGACAAGGGAGCCCTGCATGGCTCCCTGGCAGAAGGGAGCCACGGTGGCTCCCTTGTCCTCGAGGGAGCCCCTGATCCCTTCTCCCAAGACCCACGGCTTCCCTGAAAGAGGAGACGAGGTCTAGGGAGAAGGGTTCCCCAGCCAGGGCTCCAGCCAGAGGGAATCCCCTGCTGGAACCCTGGCTGGAGAGCCCCGGGGGCTCCCTTCTCTCCTTGAAGCCGTTCACGGCTTGTCCCGGGGAAATCTCCCCAGGACCAGCCACTCACAAGCTGTGGCTCCCCTAGCCTGGGATGCCACAGCTCCAAAGGAGCCTCGGCTCTCCCTCGACCTAACCAGTTGACTGAGAAAGTCTAGTGTAGACTCTCTAGGTCGACTTAATAAGGTCGCCTTAAGGTCGACCTAACTTTCTAATTCCAAAGGGGTAGCCGTGTTAGTCTATTGTAGAAAAACAACAGAGTCCTGTGGCACTTTTAAAGACTAACAGATTTATTTATCGCATGAGCTTTGGTGGGAGAAAATCCAACTTCGTCAGATGCTTTGAAGATGGGAAACTTACAGAATGGGAGAAAATTAAATGCAGGGGAGTGTATGACATAGGATCCGGTCAGGCTGTAACAGCAAATGAAAATAGGTGTTAGGATTCAAACACTGGGGAACAGCACAAAGAGGAAGGTGAGGTCAAATCACCTGTTGTAATGAGAGAAAAATCCGTATTCCCTGTTTAATCCCAAGGCAACTGAGTCAAATTTGCATATAAATTCGAGTTCTGCAGTTTCTCTTTGAAGCTGTGATTTGTTATTCATCTGTTTCAACACAGCTATTAACAAGTTGTCAATGGAGTGAGCAGAGAGATTGAAGTGTTCCCCTATTGGTTTTGTAGTGTTGCAATTTCTGATGTCAGATTTGTGTGCATTTATTCTTTGGCACAGAGATTGTCCTGTTTGTCCAATATATAAGGCATATATATAACTGAGCTTAGCCAAGAAACTCTCCAGTTCTTGTTTGCTGGGGTGGAGACTGGGCTTGAGACGGGCCCCGAGACACTAAACCTTAAAAACCCTGACTCGTCTCTGGGTTACCCAGGGCTCAAACATTTGCTGCTGTTGCTCACTTGAACTGTAACTAGTTAGGCCTCTGTGCCTAGGGTAACCGTAGCCTTTTCCTTTCCTGCCAGCCCTAGAGATATGCCCTTTCCCACAGCCACGTGGCTGGGTGGTTACTGGGACCTGTCAGGACAGATAGCTGCAATGGGTAGCTGCTAAAGTACCCACAGTGCTCGTCCCTGAGTTGCAGTACATCTAGCTCTCTATTAGCATCTTGCAGCTTTGAGGTATTGGGCAGCCACAATAAGTGCACTATGTTTCTGGTGGAGCAGTCAGAGTGGGAAGGAAGAGTTAAACACTGCCCAGCCTCTGATTCCTGAGACCTGAGTGGGATGTTTTGTGAAGGAAGGGCCAGGAAACACAGGCTCAGATTGTGGGATAGCACTGGAAGACTGTGAGGACATGACTCTGATGATTCAGACTGCAGAACAGCTGGGCTTGGGTCCATGTCACAGTAGGACTCAGGCTTGGACCCATAGCTCTGGGTGGTCCTCGGGCCCAAGCGTGTTAGGTCTTTCTCACTTGAGGCTGAAAGAAATGTGTCTGCATGACCTATGTGGAAAGGTTTTTTTTAAAATGGGCATGTTTAATGTTGAACAAAGAAGACCGAGGGGAGACTTCATAAGCGTCTTCACATATGCTAAGGGCTTTATCAATGAATCCTTGGTGTTGGAGGGTGTGAAGAACAGGTCGGGCAAAATCTGTCAGGCACATTCTAGGTTTCCTTAGTCCTGCCTCAGGCTGTGTCTACACTTTGAGATGGGGGTGAGATTCCCAACTTGAGAAGACACAACTGTGAAACCTGCCTTTGAACTAGTGCACTGATAATAGAGTGTATCCATGGCATCCTGGGCGGTGGGAGTGGCTACCTGCCCCGAATACATACCTGTTTGAGACCTCAGGGCAGCTAGTCCCTCCTGTCTCTTGTGCCACCACAACCACACCTTTATTTTAATGTTCTGGTCGATCAGCACTAGTGTGGTTATGGCTCCTCCAGCACGGAATCATTTCAGGGAAGCCCAGTTGTCTGTGCCAGGCAGAAGGGCTGATCACATGGGTCCCTTCAGGCCCTGGACTCTATGGATCCATTTGATTGCTTCCAGCTCAGTGACCCACCTGTGGCCTGGTTCTTCTGGCTCTGCTCTGCTTTTCTTATGGGCCATGAGCCTCTCATTCCCACTGCACAGTCTTTAGAGCCCACTCAACAGGGGAATCCCCCTAATACAGGCCTTTAATATACCCCAATACGCCCACCACAAGAGTTAGAAAAAAATCTTTTTTGGGTCATAGCCTGACATAAGCCCACACTAAATTTTGCCTCTCACTGACAAAGTCCCAACTTTTGTTGACACTGTTATTTCCCGTTTTGGGGTTCCATAAACCGACTACTAGTGTGGTTCAGAGAGCACAGTGGAAGTGTAGATTTATATGTGCCTGTTCTAGTGCAAGCAGCTCCATTCCCACAATGCATTATCCAGGACAAAGTAATTAATGAACGTATTGACCAGTATAGAATCATAGAAACTGGAAGGAACCATGAGCGGTCATCGATTCCAGTCCTCTGTTCTCATGGCAGGACCAAATACTATTTTAAGCCATCTGGTGATGGGTGTTTGTCTAATCTGCTCTTAATTTTCAATGATGGAGAATCCACAACCTCTCTAGGCAATTCATTGCAGTGGTTAATCACCTTGATAGTTAAGAATTTTTTCCTAATGTCCAACCTAAACCTCCCTTGCCGTAATTTAAGCCCATTGCTTCTTGTTCTATCATCGGCAGTTAAGGAGAACAATTTTTCTCTCTCCTCCTTGTGACAACCTTTAAGGTTCTTGAAAACTGTGATCTTGTCCCCTCTCCGTCTCCTCTTTTACAGACTATTGGGGAACCATCCCTGAATTAGTCCTAAAACTGGCTATAAAGGCCTGGTCTCCACTCTCCAATTGCATGGCTGCGTCTGGAGAAGAAGAAAATGTTCTTTCTAAACTCAAATTATTTAACACAAATTAACTAAATGCAGAGCAGAGAGGGAGACTCAGGGGTCTATATGAGAGAGGCTCAAATTAAAATTTTTCCTCGCCTATCCCTGTTCAACCTCTGTACAGGTTGGGAGTCATGGAGCTCTGTTTTTAAAGTCTCAGCCTGTCCTCTGTCCTGACAATCTTCTGAAACAGCCCCAGAACCCCCTCACTGACTTCCAGATGTTTTATTTTTCTGGATTATTTTCTGGATTATGTCATCTACCAAAATGGCAGGTACAGATGGAAGGTTTATTGGCCTGTTATTCTTTGGATCATCCATATGGCCAGGGCAATATTGAATGCTAGTAAAAAAAAAAAAAAGTAAAAAGGCAAACAACAAACTGGAGCTTTGCAAGGTACATAAACAGCCAGGCTATGTGGCATGAATCAATTACTAACTATCAGAGATTAACAAGAAGTTTTCCCTGTGGGCTGATTACTCCATTACACCCCACTGCAGGATTCCTTGCAGATTCTTTGAAGCAGCTGGTCCTGGCCACTGTCAGGGTGCATCTACACTGGCAGCTTAGGTCGACTCAAGGAGGCAGCAGCTGGGACTGCGGGTCCCGGGGAGGGTCCCGGCAAAAAGGAAGCACGGCTTAGAGGGTCCTGGCAAGAAGGGAGCATGACTTCCTTTTTGCCAGGATCCGCAGGTCCCGGGGAGGGTCTCAGAGAGCAGGGAGCGTGGCTTCCTTCTCACTGGGACCCGTGTGGGTCCTAGGGAGAAGGGAGCCCAAGCTCCCTGCTTACCGGGACTCGCTGTCAACTTAAGAGTGTAGTGTAGACTCTCTAAGTCAACTTAACAATGTCGACTTTAAGTCAACTTAAGTCGACCTTGTTAAGTCGACTTAACAGAGTTGATTTAGTTTTTCAAGTGTAGACATAGCCTCAGAGACTAGATGGGCCCTGGTTTGTGCTGGCAGGGTGATTCCTAGATTGCCAGTTTTCAGAGTTTTCTGGTTCATCAGCCAGCCACCCTTAAATCTCCACCATGAATCTGAGGCATGGCCTGCCAGTGGGTGGGATTTTTCAAAAGCCTCCAAATCTTTTATGGGCATAAATTTCATTGATTTTTCCATGGGTCTAATATGTCATTTTAGGCTTCTTCACAGACAGAGGTTGTACCAATCATCTTTAAATGGTTACAGGAAGGTTTAAACTAAACTATAATAAGGCCCTTTAAACTGAAATTAAAGTGTCCACACAAGGTTTAGCACCAGGTCAACTAAATCAACTTAAAGACTTAGATTCCCTGGTGTAACTTTCTCATGTAGACCGATGCCTCAGCACTCCTGAAAAATCACCACCAGTAACTCCAATAAGTTGTGAGTTCTCAGAAGGGTAAATAGTCTTTCTGACTATAGGAGAAGGCAGACCCATCTCCACCTGTGGTTTTGTTGTGAATCAGCAGGCACAGTCCAGAATGGGCAGGTTCTGATCTCTTGTGCTGCCAGGAGAGGCCACCCAAATCGGTGTTGGGCTCAGAGAAACTATTGAATCCCAAATGTATCTATATGAAATGTCATTCTGTCTCACCTGTCATACTTCTGACTCATTTCTCATTCCATCACTAATTTATATGGTTTGTCAGCCCAATGTGTTTATTCTTGTTTTTCTTTCTAGTGGTTATTTATCCCAGCTTAGCCTGCCAAGTTGTCCAGTATCTGAATTTTAGTCTCTGACTTCTCCCAACATGTGTCTTCCATCAAGGTGGCCATTTTGACCCCTCGACTTCTTGGCATTTCCCATCATTGCCAACATTATTTTCTGTTTGTAGCATGCAGTTAACCATTTCATCACACTTGTATCTCATCCTCAGAGTCACTTCACATTGTTCCTGAAAAAGGAGTAAATTGTTTCCCATCAGAGACCAGAGAAAACTCTAAAAGAAGGCAGATTGTGATCATAGGAAGCAAGAGAATAAAAGAGACTACAGATTAGGCCTGAGTTAGAAGTGAAGAGATGTCATCTTCTCAGTGTAGGAGAGAGTAGGGGAATCAGCTAGTAATCAGGGTGTTTTTCTCTCAAAATTTCTTCTATTTCTCCTGTAAACAATTTCTTTTGTTTAATTTTCTTTGAAAACTTTTGATAATTTAAACATTAAATAAACCAACATAAGTCAGACACAGCATTTCAGAATTTTATTTTATGAAGCATAAATGAGAAGGTAAATGCAGGTCCATTGAATGTTACCTATTATAACATACAGCACACTAACAAAGAGTATTATCAAATCAGAGCTACCCATCCATCATTCACTTCCTGTAATGAGGCCTAGCAACCTCAGGGCATTCCTGAGTCCACCCTGGGTCAAGCCCTTTCCCTTTTGGCATGGTCTGGGGAGGGGAATCCTGTGAGTCAGTGTCTAGGTCATTACTCCATTTGTAACTCAGACTCAGAGGTCAGATCTCAGCTTAGTCTCCCCACTGAGAGTGCATCTACACTGGCAACTTCGGTCAATTTAAGGAAGTTTAAGTTGACCTAAACAAAGCCACGTCCACACTGGGCTTTTATTAAGTCAACTTAAGGAAAGCTTAAGTCCATTTTATAACACCTCATATTAGGTCGACTCAAGCCTTGACTCCTTAAATTGACTTAAAGCCTGTGTGGACCAGGATTAGCGCCTAAATTGACCTTGTTGAGTTGACTTAAAGCGTTAAGTAGACTTAATAAGGTCAACTTAGTCTATGTCTACACTAGAAAAGTTAAGTTGACTTTTGTCAAGTCGATTTAATAAGGTGGACTTTAAGTCGACTTTCTAGTGTTATGACTTTGTTGTCATAAATATAAACTTATTTTTTTTACTAAAAAATGCCACAAAGCAGAGAGAAATGCCACTAAATAACATCCACCCCCCTCAATATAAACTTCTATTAAGATATTTCAGAAAGTTTTGCCAGGGAGAAAAAGTGTGTGCTGCAAGGTATGGAAATATTACCTACAGAATGGAACAATGGCTCCTCTCAGGTTACAAGCTGTCCGTTTTTCTCTCAGCCTGTCACATTACAGTCCCAGGAAGTCTCTGAGATTCAGCCAGTCTCAAGGAAGAAAGTATCTGGCTGGGATGGATCTCTCTTCTAGAGCAACTAACTTTCTTTATTTTCATTGAAAGTCCATTCCCCTATAATCACAGGGCCTGCGGCTACACTGGTAAATTAAGTTGACAATGGTTGTATTCTTTATGTCCTTAATGGCTCATCAGGATACTCCCTGGGAACATTCTACCTGGAAAATTCCTAAACATTAAGGAGACAATGGTTGTTCACACCCTCCCGTCTAAGGCATTCGTCCAGAAAGACACTAGTTAAAGTATGGATAGAACATTAAATTCCTAACTTCTCATCGAAATAGAGTTCCTAGACATAAACTATATAATCATTCCCAGCAAATTAGTACCTTTCTATTGATACCAAACATGACATAGTTCCTATGGATTACAGCATTTATGAGCTATCCATTGAAAATAATATCATAAATGCTTCCCCAAATCCAGACAGAATCACACACAGGGCTCTGCCCTGCCAGGGTCCCTGTCCCCCTTTGACTCATTGCACACAGGGGGTGCCCCCCCCCCGCCACTGTGGACCTGCCCAAGGTCCTCCTAGCCCCACAAAGTCGACCTAGAGCATCCAGTGTGGATGCTCTAGGTCGACTTTGTAAGTTCCCCTTTAAGTCGACTTTAATTTTAAGTGTAGACACACTAAGTTGACTTAACTAACTCAACTTAAAAGTGCAAGTGTAGACATAGCCAGGGAGAAGTTGCCCATTACATAACCCTCACAAAAGCAGTTTGGTCTCACTCAAAGATGTCATTCCACCCCCAAACAGGGCAAAAAGTACACAATCTCCTTGGGTGCGTCTACACTGGCAACTTAGGTCAACTTAAGGATGCTTCAGTTGACCTAAACAAAGCCACATCCACACTGGGTTTTTATTAAGTCAGCTTAAGTGTTTCCTTAAGTCGATTTAATAACAACACCTCTGAAGGTCAACTTAAGTGTAAGTTGACCTTATTAAGTTGAATTAAGCCAGTGTGGATGCCCTAGGTCGACCTGGGGCTGGGGGAGCCGGCTCGGGGAGAAGGAGCCCTTCTCCCCCGGGGACAAGGCAGCCGCCCACAGCTTCCCCTGGGGAGAAGGCAGCCGCGCACAGCTGGCTCTCCCTGGGGACAGAGTCAACTTAACTTTGTAAGTGTAGACATAGCCCTTGTTAAATACCAATGTCTGAGAGTGAAGGCATAGACACTGCCATCCTTGGTCAACCTGTCATCCAATAATCATGTTTAGATTGAGATAAACAGGGGCATACACGGTATGTGGAGAACAGGCAAATTAGATCAGGTAAAAATGATAGGACAGTAAGTAGTCAAATCATCAGTGTTTGTACAGCTGGGGAAAGTAACCACAGAGAAACCAGGCCTAGACTGTCGCAGCTTCCTTAGAGCAATTTTAACGTCATGTTTGACAACAACAGAAATGACAGTAATGTTTACTCACATCTTCATAGCCACTTTCATCCAGAAGGAGGCTGATGGATCTTATCAACTGAGCTGGGCCAAATCATGCCAAGAAGGTATCAGCCAAACTGGCAGAATGTGACATTCAACCTGGGACCACAGATTTCTTAGCAGCACTAACTGGCCTCCCTGGCTGCTCCTCACACCACTCCCCATGCAGAGGGGCAGTGGTTAAAGTATAATTTGATGGGCCCCAGAACCCTCCTAATCTCCGGGCCCCTTTCCTGTATTGTCTGGCCCCCCTTCATGCATGTGCGGGCTCCAGCCCAGGTGGGCATTGGCAACCACTTCTCAGTACCACATGCATCGGTTATCGCTCCATAAAAATATTTATACTTTTATATGGTGTTTATGTCTATAGCAATTATTGGCACACACTAGCAAACACTGCATAACACAGTAAGTATTGTGATTAACAATGGTGGGGCGTAGGACCTGCCAGCAGCCAGGGCAGAGCGGAACATGTGTTCCGCCGGATTTTTCTATTTTTAGGGACCCCGGAACTCTGGTCCCTCAAAATTGTGGGCCCCAGAACTGCATTCCTGTGCATTCCCCCTTACTTTAACCCCTGCAGAGGGGTAATAGGCAATCACAGGGGGAGTTGCCAACAGCACCCTCTTTTCTCAGCACTGCTGCTATGTGTGGCAGGGTGAGCGGGGCAGAGGGAAAGATTATTCCCAGGATGGGGAAGATTTTCCTTGGAACGTCAGAGTCTGTTGGGTTTGTGCATGCATGGACAGGCAGGGAAAAAGGGGGGGAGGAGTAGCGTTATATGTAAAAGAGCTGTACGACTGCTCGGAGCTCCACTATGAAAGTGGAAACAAGATGGTTGAAAGCTTGTGGGTTAAGTTTAGGGGAGAATGCAACAAGGGGGATGTTGTGGTGGGTGTCTGCTACAGACCGCCAGACCAGAAAGAGGAGGTGAATGAGGCGTTCTATGGACAACTAACAGAAGTTTCCAGATCGTCGCAGGCCCTGGTTCTTATGGGGGACTTCAATTATCCTGATGTCTGCTGGGAAGATAATACAGCAGTGCACAGGCAATCCAGGAAGTTTTTGGAGAATATTGAAGACAACTTCCTAGTACAAATGCTGGAGGAACCAACTAGGGGCCTTGCACCTCTAGACCTATTGCTCACAAACAGAGAAGAATTGATCGGGGAAGTAGAAGTAAATGGCAACCTGGGCAGCAGCGACCATGAGATGGTAGAGTTCAGGATCCTGATCAATGGAAGGAAGGAAAGAAGCAGAACACACACCCTGGACTTCAGAAAAGCAGATTTTGGCTCCCTTAGGGAGCTGATGGGCAGGGTCCCATGGGAAGCTGATCTGAAGGGGAAAGGTGTCCAAGACAGCTGGCTGTATTTTAAAGAAACCCTGTTAAAGGCACAGGAAGATAACATTCCGATGTGCAGAAAGAACAGCAAATGTGGACGGCGACCAGCGTGGCTTAGCAGGGAACTCTGCGGGGAGCTGAAACATAAAAGGGAAGCTTACAAGAAGTGGAAGCTTGGACAGATGACAAGGGAGGCGTATAAAGATATTGCTCGGGACTGCAGGGATCAAATCCGAAAGGCCAAAGGACAATTGGAGTTGCAGCTAGCAAGAGATGTGAAGGATAACAGAAAGGGATTCTATAAGTATATCAGCAACAAGAAAAGGATCAGAGGTGATGTAGGTCCCTTACTGAATGGGGCAGGCATCCTCGTGGAGGATGATGCGGAAAAGGCTGAAGTACTCAATGCTTTTTTTACTTCAGTCTTCACAGGGCGGGCCAGCTCCCAGGCTACTACACGGGGTAACGCGGACTGGAGAGAAGAGTGGCCCTCAGTGATGGAAAGTCAGGTTAGGGAACACTTAATGAAATTGGAAGTGCACAAGTCCATGGGGCCGGATGAACTGCATCCGAGGGTGCTGAGGGAGTTGGGGGAAGTGATTGCAGAGCCGCTGGCCATTATCTTTGAGAACTCGTGGCGAACGGGGGTGGTCCCGGAGGATTGGAAAAAGGCAAATATAGTACCTATCTTTAAGAAAGGGAAAAAGGAGGATCCGGGGAACTACAGACCGGTCAGCCTCACCTCAATCCCTGGGAAAATCATGGAGCAGGTCCTCAAGGAATCCATCCTGAAACACTTGGAGGAAAATAGAGTGATCAGGAACAGTCAACATGGATTCACCAAGGGCAAATCGTGCCTGACCAACCTGATTTCCTTCTATGATGAGATGACTGGATTTGTGGATGCGGAAAGAGCCGTTGACGTGATATACCTTGACTTTAGCAAGGCTTTTGATACGGTTTCCCACAACATTCTCGTTGGCAAGTTAAGGAAGTATGGGTTGGATGAGTGGACCGTAAGGTGGATCGAAAACTGGTTAGATCAACGGGCTCAGCGGGTAGGAATCAATGGCTCGATGTCTGGTTGGCAACCGGTAACGAGTGGAGTGCCCCAGGGGTCGGTCCTGGGGCCGGTTCTATTCAACATCTTCATTAATGATCTTGATGATGGAATAGACTGCGTGCTTAGTAAGTTTGCGGATGACACCAAGTTGGGGGGAATGGTAGGTACTCTGGAGGGCAGGGACAGGATCCAGAGAGACTTGGACAAATTGGAACAGTGGGCCGAAAGAAACCTCATGAGGTTCAACAAAGACAAGTGCAAAGTCCTGCACTTAGGACGGAAAAATCCCATGCACTGCTACAGGCTGGGGACCGATCAGCTAAGTAGCAGCGCTGTAGAAAAGGACCTGGGAGTTATGGTGGACGGGAAGATGAATATGAGCCAACAGTGTGCCCTTGTTGCCAAAAAGGCCAATGGCATATTAGGCTGCATCAGTAGGAGTATTGCCAGCAGATCGAGGGATGTGATAATTCCCCTCTATTCGACACTGGTCAGGCCGCATCTGGAGTACTGTGTCCAGTTTTGGGCTCCCCACTACAGAAAGGATGTGGACAAATTAGAAAGAGTCCAGCGGAGGGCAACAAAAATGATTAGGGGACTGGGGCACATGACTTATGAGGAGAGATTGAAGGAACTAGGCTTATTTAGTCTAGAGAAGAGAAGACTGAGGGGAGATTTGATAGCAACCTTCAACTACTTGAAGGGTTGCTCCAAAGAGGAGGGAGCTAGGCTGTTCTCGAGGGTAACAGACGACAGAACAAGGAGCAATGGTTTCAAATTACAGCTGGGGAGGTCAAGGTTGGATATTAGGAAAAACTTTCTCACGAGGAGGGTGGTGAAGCATTGGAATGGGCTATCTAGGGAGGTGGTAGAATCTTCATCTTTGGAGATTTTTAAGGCTCGGTTAGACAAAACTCTGGCTGGGATAATTTAGGGGGAGTGGTCCTGCTTTTTAGCAGGGGGTTGGACTAGATGACCTCGTGAGGTCCCTTCCAACCCTATTATTCTATGATTCTATGATTCTATGATCCCTCCCTTCCCCATTATGTTACACAGCAAACCTTCCTCCTTGGTGTTTCTGATGGACTTTCCCCGTTCCCAGGCTAGTTGGTGTCAGATTAGCCACAAAAGGGAGGCGAGTGATGTTTAAGTAGCAGAAGTGGGTGGCTGGAATTCAGGGGTTCTTTAGAGGGGACACTCTTCTGAGAGAGGTTTGCAGGTGACTGGATGGTACCAATAATATGTAGTGATGAGGACAGATTTGGGGTTTAGGTCATTTGCTCCTTAAGTAAAAGATGCAGAAACTCCATGTTTGGGTCTTTCCCTCAGCTTCAATTGTGCTGTAAATTGTAATGTGCTGTGAAATGTGAAGAAGCGCTGTGTCTTTATCTACTCAGAAGCTGCAAACTGTCTGATATTCTCAGAGAAAGAAAATGACATAATAAGACATGGGATTTTTCCTAAAACCACAATAAAAAAAATTAACTTCTGTAACTTTCCGTTCACCACAGAGTTTCTCAGCCTGTTCTTGCCTTCAATGCAAAGGCTTCCTGTAGGCTTTCCAGTGCCTGCTCTTTGGTTATTTTATGCCAGTCCTCAGGGAGATTGGCAGGGTGAGCATGAAACTCCTCAGCAAACTGGTGATTGAATTCCTTGAAAACAAACTTCCAGTAATCGGAAGCCGTGATGCTGGGATCTGGCTGGATGCGCCAATCTGGAAAAATTGTGCGATAATCTGTATAGGGATGATTCTTCCATTTTGTCTCTGGACATGTAAATGTGCCATTGGAATCCACAGAAGAGGAGCAGATATCATAGCAAAGTGTTTTGTTTATTACTCTCCGGTATGTCCCTAATCCTTTAGGTCGATGCACTGAGGCAAAATGCTCCTTATGAACAGGGGCTCCTGCTTCACAGGGGACTTTACAGAATGGACACTGCTTCCCACAGCCAAATACACGCTTGAAGATCTCGTCTTGGGGCTTCACTCTAAGTTTTGAGAGTTTTGACTCAATTTCCATCGTTTTAAAAGTTAATAAAACTTGTTTTTCCAGCTCAGGAATAAAATTAACTATAAAAGCTGAAAACTGGTCTGCCCTTACTGTGTTTTTAAACAGGACCACTTCTAAGCTGTCCTTGGGAATGACTAGATCCTGCTGCAGTGTTTCACAGAAGTTGTCTAAAAAGGCAGAGACTGTTCTAATTGTCTCACCGTCAGATTTTTTCAAAACATCACTCAGTTTCTTGATTATTGAGGATAAAATCCTTTTCTCCAAATCTCCCAAACTTGCCTTCTCTCCATAATGCATTAACAATTGTGTTTGTATCTGTGTTTTGATAAAATCCACGTAATTCTTTGTGTATTGCACATAATTGTTAAATTCATTTTCTTCTAACAACTTCTTCAGAAGAAAGAACTGGAAAAGGTTCCTGTTGCTGTACTCAATAGACCGTTCACTGCTGAGAAATTCATCTATGATTTCGGTCCCGAGTCTCTTGTTCACATAGTCCATCAAGGCAGGTATCAGACACTGATCACAGAAATTGCAGGCCCTGTCTTGACACTCATCCTTCTCTGAGTAAAGAGCTTTGAATGTGGAGAGATAGTGAGGTTTCAGTTTCTCCAGACGTTGCAAAGGATCATTTTCTTTAATGAATTCTTCATGCATCTTCTGAAATGTACAAGCTGCATCTCCCAAAATGTGAAGCTTCAGGTCAACTTCAAAGCAAACAGTGGTGTGAGGGTTTTGAACATTAACTTTATGAAGCTGCTTGTTAATCATCCACAACAACTCTCTGCAATAATTTTCATCATAATCTGCTTTGCTATTTACCTTTTCTTCAGCGTAACTATTGCAGTCATGTATTAAGGCTGTAGCTAGATCCTTTGTATTATTCCAGCATTCCTGTGTTAACAGTTCTTTCATCCCAGACATTGATATTTTGAAACCTTTGAAGACTTTTAAATCTAAGTATTCCTTTTTCATTTTGAAATTTTGTGTTTTGTAAGTGGGCAAACTTGGGGCATCCTGTAACATCTGCCATACTGCACTCCCCCTATTCTCTAGGTCTTTTCTAAGATGGAACTCCATATTTTTACCTATGTTGTGTACCGGTAAAGGATTGAGTGATAATTCTGACAATGTTTCTTTCCACATGTTGCTAAATTCTCTCTCCTGTTTATCATTATTTAGTTTGATTTTGCTTTTCCTGCATTGGTTCAGAAGCCTGTCAACTTTCTCTTCGATTTTTCTCTTGTACTCAGACAATATAGCATCTGTTTTATGTCGGCTTTTTATAATTTCTATCACTTCTTGCAATTTATTGACTGAATACCTATTTAGCTCATTCCTCAAACCGCTTGCACTTCTCCTAAAATCTTCTTTGTACTTTTCTATCAGGGCTAGATTTGCTGCCCCACTTTCAAAATACTGTTTTAAATGATCCAAAATCTTCTGTTCGCCTTGCCTTTCTTTTTCCTGTGCCTCAGTCTTTAGTTGGGTTAAAACATCGGTGTCTAGTTTATCTGGTGGCTGGTTTTGGATGAAAGTTTCCTTTTCAGATACCCAGAGATGCATCATCTTGCGAAAACCCCATTCCCACTCTGCATACTTCACAGACAGCTGGTTATAGGCTTCAGCAACAAGGCTGTTTCTAAAGCTGAAGATGAAGTTCTCATGTTTTACAGCTTTCCACAGACTTTTCATCCATTTAATAAACTGGGGAATGTCTTTGGGAGATCTATGTGAACGGTCTTTCAGAAAATCAAATAAACATTTTTTTAATTCATAAAGCTTTTCACTATATCCCATATTCACGGGAGCCATGGGAGGGACTCCATGCCACAAAGCAGGAATGTACGAATTGTGTTTTTCCTCATCATAATCAATAATATCAGAAAATATCATGTCCCTACATTTCTTTTCCATGTTTGCAGCAGCTTTTGTCATTTCATTCAACTGCTCCAGGAGGTGTTTCCTGTCCCGCATGTTTTGTTCATGCGCAGACACATCACTGATGTTCTGATGCACAAACTGGCAGTTGGGTTTGTGCCCAATTTCCTCCATTCTGAGAAACGCATGGACCACAATTTGCAGGATGTCCTTCATTTCGGTAATGTTTCCCATGGCCATGTTAACGATAGTTATATCACTCAGTCCAACCACCAGTGTGGCCAACTCATTGTCATGTTGATAACTATCCTCCAGCTTAGCCAGTTCAGGGGCTTTCAGGCCTTCTGTATCTATCACCAGGATGAAATCACAGCCCAGCTCCTGCTGAAAATTCTCTGCAATTTTAATGAGTGTCATGAAGGCTCCTCGCGTACATCGGCCACTGCTCACTGCAAACTGCAGGCCAAATATGGTGTTGAGGAGGGTGGATTTCCCAGTGCTTTGCACTCCCAGCACAGCTATAACCACCATTCTGGACCTTCCCTCCAGCTTGGCATGGAGCTGAGTCAGAACATCTGATACCCACTGCAGTGGGATGTTGGAGGCATCTCCATCGATTAGCTCCATGGGAAACCCTTCCAGCATCAGGTCAGCTGTTATGTTTGGGAAATGGGTGAAATGCCTTCTATTTTTTGGACGTTTGCGTTCTTTAATCATTAAGCATTCAGCCTCATAAAACTGCCCCAGCTCACGCATGAAATGCTCCACCCCCAAAGAACTGGCAGAGAGTTGTTTATCTAGTTCTGCCAACATTTTGGGTTCATTTGTGGGTTTTTTGCATTTCTCTTTATATTGATTCCGTAGTTTAGAAAGGTTATTTCGAGCTTTGTGATCCAGGAGAAACTTCATCCACCTCAAGAAGTAATTTTTCTCCATAGGAGATAGTTTTCCTATTCCAGTAATAAAAGTTCTCAATCCATCAGTAAGGTCACATTTATTCTGCTGAACACGTAACTCTATTAATTCCTGTTTCAGCTGAGATCTGTAGTCCTCAACAGGGATATCTCCTTGCCTTCTCATTTGGCACATTTCTTTTTCCACTTTAGTCAAATTTTTCCATGGCTCCCCTTGGAGACTCAGCTGTTCCTTCTTATACACTGCCACATCTTTTATTTTTACAGTGATTTGTTTTACATATTTGAGGGCCTTCTGACATTCCTCACCATCCTCATCTACCTGGATTCCTAATTCACGGGCTGTTATAACCATGGCTTCTATATTCATTGTCTTGGAAGAAGAGTTCATTATGGCTGTTATTGCAGACTGCAGAGCTTTTACAAATTTTGCCTTATTTGTGGCATTTCCTTTCCACAGCACATGTGAGTTCTTCAGTTTCAGAATTGGAGCTAACTTTTTCAGGAATCCCAGTGTCTCTTTGGCTTTCTCAGCCTGATTATTAAAAATAAAGTAGTATTTAGTGGCTGAGTCCTGGAGAGATGATAGCAATGTGCATTCTCTCTCATTGATACTGTCAGTAACTATGAACACTGCTGAGGAGATCTCTGTTAAAAAACTGAATTGCGGCCAGTGCGATTCAGTGTCTCCACGCAGATTTGTAATTGCGATGGGCTCTGGGAAAAGATCTGAATTCTGCCTCCCAGCAGGGAAATACCAGGAAATCTCAACCAGCCCATCTGCAATTTCCCGAGGGATGTCCCCAGACTCCATGTCTCGATGGATGAAGAAATTGTGGTACTGCTGGGAGGGGCTGAGAAGCTCATTGAGGAGTTGGGACTTGGAGACGCTGCAGCTCCCCATCCGCACAAAGGAAATGATTGGCATTTCGATGAGTACCAGACTCTCCTCTCTGAACCCTCTGCTCTCTGCCAGAGAGTGCGGCCTCCACCGCCTCACAATGTCCCGCATGGCCCACAGCATTAGGGTGCACTTGGTAGTATCCAGAGCAGGTAGCAGCAGAGGGAGGGCAAACTGGCACATGGACATTTTGGCCAGGATCTCCTGCTGTAGGAAACTGTCTGAGCAAAGCAGAACAGCACAGAGAACATCCAGGGGGTGCAGAAAATCTTTAGTGTCAGTGTCACTTACAAAGAATTTATTTTCATCAATACCTTGTTCTTCCTCATTCAAACTGATTCCTTGATCATCAGGTGACCCTCCCCAAAGGTTTGTGGTTCTGGCTGTTGCATTAAAAGCCATGATCTTCCTCAGGAAATGCCATGGTAAATCTTTTAATGTCTCAGGAGTCCAGTCCATTGAACTTCTTGAGTTGATTTCCAGGACATCACTCAGCTTGAGCTTTCTGCTTCCATACTTCTGCAACTCTAACTTAGAGAGAACTTTGGTGAGGGCTTTTCTTCTTTCTGGAGAAAGGTGTTAAATACATAAACATAAATTTCAAAGCTGAAAATATAGGGCTGGCCTCTCTTATCTGCAAACGTTACTTTGTGCTGTGTAGGTGTGGAAAATGGTCTCCAAATGCCCTGAGAGAACCTGAGTTCTGATGGAAGGCTGACAAAGGCAGTTCTGCTGCCTCTTACACCAGATGCCCATCCAAATCCCTGGTGTAGGGAGGAGGTAAGTGGCATGATGGTGTGGAGCTGTACTATCCTCATACTCCAATGGTAAAATCTGTTACAGGTGTCACACCAGTGCTGTAAACTAGGTAGGCTCCTTGCTGCTCTAACTTCCAGAAGTTCTGGGATCCTGTTACTTACTGCAAATCTGGTTCTTCGAGATCTGATACAGATGTGTATCCCAGGAGCCACCTCTCCCACCTTCTGCATCAGAGTCTGTGTTCTTGAAATATGGTGTGAAGGAACTGAGGTGCATTGGGAAATCATCACTTCATATTACCATTGGAAAGTCTATGACTATGAGCCATGAGCACAGATGGATAAAATTCTCCATCTTTGGTGCCCTGGGTGCACACACACACATAAGTGTAATAAACATCTGCCTCACATCTATAAGAACCACCGTTATAATAAGAAACCGGTTCCTTCCCTTCAATAGTGTGTTGTTGTTACTAACCAATGATAGTAACTACTCTACAAGGATTTTTAAAATTTTTTGACCATGTTTCCATCCTTTCTTCATTCCAGTCCCACAGAAATGGCTTATAGGAGCATACAGACAACTACCGCATCACCTGAAAACAAATCCATATGTGCCATGATCCAACACTTGCTCTTAAGTCAAGGGTCAAAATATTGTTCACAAACCAGACCTTCTCACTACTTACTATGCAATGTAGCTTCCTTTGTGCTTTCTATTGTGGTAATATGTACAATGGGATACTAAAATGGCTATCTTAGCTAAGCATTTTTAAAATATCCCTCACAGTGGCATTTGAGGATTAATGGAGCTGCTACATCATCAATCCCTGGGTTTTTAAATGTTCTAAATGTTTTAAATGTTTAAATATTCTAAACTACTAAGGATTAATGTTAAGAGGTTTTGTGTTGTGTTATATTAGCTAAAGTATTCAAAGCTGTCATAAATCTAAGAGTATTTTGAAATAATCGGATTCAATACTAATTACACATGCATATGGAAAAGTTGTAGGAAGACTACCTTTTGGAAGGTCTTTTTGCTGCACTTCCGGCTCTTGATCAATAGCAACTTCTTGTTCCTGAATTAAAGAATCTAGGAAGAAATCCAAAGGAGAATATATTATGACCATAATTACTAAGTCTCTGTATTTACTGATTAACAGAAAAACACTGCTGAATGTCTTCAGTGCAGAGGGTGTCATTGTGTCAAGCATCATTAGGCATAAAATAAACAATTTCATCAACATTCTAGAAGAAAGAGGTGATCTGAGGACATTCCTTAGGTGAAAAGTGGAAAGCCTAGCTGGAAATTCCCTTTTGTCAGACTTAAATTTGGCTACAATAAAAACTTTTTTTTTTTTTTTTTGCTTGCAGTAATTTAGAAATGAGGCTGAAAGAAGCCTTTCCAGACTCCTCATTGTATTTTAACTGTGTTGTAGTTTTTTGCTTTGATTTCATAGTTTTTTGCTTTGATTGAACTCTGAGGACCTAAGTCCAAAGTTTGGACTAAACGGTCTGTGGACATTGAATCCATATCCAGCAGCAATCAACTAGCTCGCCCCCTCTAACACTGACCTAATATGGTTTTATACTCAATTGTACGGAAACGGAACCTTTGAAAACAGTCTTGTAGAACTTGTGAAGGGGAATAGACTAGTAATCTGAACATCTGGTAAGAAAAGCATCATGGGAAAAATGGAAATCTATTAACTTCTAGAACTTTTTATGCTACTGTTAGGAAAAAAAAAATATCTTAGCCGAAACATTTAATTGATGAACCCTTGAAATTTGAAGAAACCCTTGACCAATGAAATTTCCAGCCATTAGTTGGTATTGTTAGGATCACACGCTTAAATTCCCTATAAAGTATGGTCCTAAATTGACAGAATCATAGCATTGCCAAAATTGCTAAGAATTTTACTTTGACTCACTATTTTCTCTCAGTGAAAATGGCAAAGAACCACTGTCATGACCTCATAAGGCAAAATAGTAATAATTTGTGAATCCACTCCTGCATCTGAAAAATTGTTCTGCTGCTGCAGTAGTTGACAGATGGCTCCCCACTCAGCCACTGGCTGAATATTGTATTCATTCTTAATGATTATCATATTTAATATTTGTGTTGAAGTAATACCTAGGGGCCCCAGTCATAGATAAGTACTCTATCTACTAGCACAGTGAGTGATCCAGCTTCCATTGATGTGAGAGAAAGGGCTCCTAGGGTATGTTTACACTGAAGGCTCTGTTAAGTCCACTTAACCAAGGTCAACTTTAAGTTGACTTAAAGTCGACCTTATTAAGTCAACTTAGAGAGTCCACAGCCCTGCATCCAGACAGGGAGGTGCTAGTCCATGGAGGAGTGGCCAGGAACTCTGCGAGGCCAATTAGGTCGATTTAAGGCCTATTCCCCATCCACACTGGCTTAAGTCGACTTGATAAGGTTGACATAAGCCTTAAATTGACCTTCAGAGATGGTCAACAGAGTCCTGTGGCATTTTTAAAGACTAACAGATTTATTTATCGCATGAGCTTTCGTGGGAGAAAATCCCACTTTGTCAGACGCTTTGAAGATAAGTAGACTTAAGGAAGCACTTGAGTCGACTTAATAAGTGCCCAGTGTGGACGCAGCGGGTTGTAGGTCGACTTAACCATCCTTAAGTTGACTTAAGGCTTCAGTGTGGATGTACCTCTATAGACTTCAATGGGAAATGGATGTGGTCCTTAATGAAGCAACAGCTGGGTCATATTTTTGTTCTACTATATTGTAAGACTCAGAGAAGTATATCAGTAAACAGTGATATCTAGTAAAATTGTCAACTAGTTTTGAAGCCATCATTATTTACAGTAATGTGATATGGTAGTCAGCAAGAAAGGTTGTAAGAGGCAATACCTTCAGGTATATCTTTCTCTATTGGCTCTGGTGCCTCTGGAGGGTTAGCTTTCTCCTCTGAAATAAAACAATATGGCAAGGAAGCCGGAGGAAAAGTGTATTAAGTGAAATTCTGTTCTCTGCAAGTTCTTACACCACACTCAACATTGAAATAACTGAGCTTACACATTTGTAACTGCCTTGTTGCTTCTGGTCCAGCTAACATTAATTGGATGCAAATAGGGTCTGAGATGACTTTATTGCATGGAATTTATTTATAATAGAAAATATGAGATACATAGCATGTCCCAGTAAGCAGCTTCACTTCCAATTGTCAATGTTTATTGTCCCATAGTGTGTGTGTGTGTTGATCTGCTATATCTAATACTGGGGAATTTTTCCCCTTTAATTTGTAGACTTCTGTCTAGTAAAAATGCAATGCTGAATCTCATGTAGTTATATATGATGGGTAGGAATCTACTTAAATTGCAGAGAAATCACATTTTTCACAGGTTGGTCATGGCATAAATAGCCAGTTTTACAGATGTTTTACAAATCCATGAAACATTCTATTTATGCCATGACCACCCTGCAAAATTTGTGATTTCTCCTCAGCATTTACCAAAAGAAGGGCCCTGACACAAAGGGGGTTGCAAGCTTATGGGGAGGGCGGGGCGGTTGTTTTAACATCTCTGAGGGCATTGCCACCACCAACAATAATGGAGAAGTCACAGTGGCAATAACATGCCACGTCCCCCTTACTTCTCTGCTGCTCCTAGGGCTGCGCTGCCTTCAGCTGGCCTGCCAGCAGCCTCTACTCTCCACTCTGCCTCGAGAGCTGGTTGGTTGGAGACCAGATTTCACAGGGAAGGCCAGATTTCATGGTCCATAATGCAATTTTCTCAGCTGTGAATTTGATTCGTCTGTAAGGATGGTTAAAAAGGGAATGTGTTGCTACAGACTAAAGGTGGAGTTTTTGGAAAGTATCTAATCATTCTATCTGCAGATATGGTGAACAGAGAGATGACACCATCAATTTTGTTAAACTTTGAATGCCCCAACCCTGACTGTCTTGTTCTGGATAAATTTCGATTGATTTCATGGAGAGCTTTAGTGGGGTATAAGCCCTCAAGGTTACATGTGAAAAATATTGATGATAAATAAATCTTCAGAATTCCCTTTCTGCAAGGTCATGGGGGCTTCTGAGCTCATCACTCCATTCTCTTTGGCTATGTCTACACTTGATAATTTAGGTCGACTTACCATGTCCACACTATGGGTATGTCTACACTTGTAATTTTAAGTCGACTTAGTGAGTCTACACTTAAAATTAAAGTCGACTTTGGGGGGGACTTACAAAGTCAACCTAGAGCATCCACAGTGGATGCCTAGGTCGACTTGTAGGGGCTAGGGGGACTTAGGGTAGGTCCACGGGGGCTGGGGGAGCACCCCTTGCCCACTGCCAAGGGGCTCAGCCTTTGCCCCATTGTACTTGGGTAGAATGGGGCAAAGGGGGACAGAGATCCTGGCAGGGTGGGCAGGGCTCTGCCCTGCCCTGTGGGGGGGCATGCCAGGCTCCCCCTGTGGCCCCCTCCGGCAGAGAGGACAGTGGGGGAATCCTGGAGAGCCCTAAGTCGACTTAGGGCTACTCCAGGTCTACACTGGCTTAAGTCGACTTTAGAAAGTCGACTTAAGTCTAAAGTCAACTTTAAACGAGGTTTAACAAAGTCGACTTAATTTTCCTTAAGTTGACTTAAGCACCTTGCTTAAGTCGACTTAAGGAAAGTGTAGTGTAGACGCAGAGTAAATTAAGTCAACTTAAGCAAGCTTAAGTTGACTTAATTTACAAGTTTAGATGCACCCAGATTCTTTAAGGTGTCACAAGACTCTCATTGTTTTTGCTATATACAAACTAACACTGGGTACGTCTACACTTAAAAGTTAGGTCGACTTAAGGAGGCTTAAATCGACCTAACTTACTCCACGTCCACACGGAACTTTCCTTAAGTCGACTTAAGCTGTTCCTTAAGTCGTCTTAAGGAAAACTTTATTCAACCTAATAAAACCTCAATTTAGGTGGCATTAAGGTTTGAGTCGACTTCTTAAATTGACTTAAGCCAGTGTGGACGCCCTAAGTCGACTTATGGCATAAGTTGACTTAGGGCCGGGGGAGAAGGAAGCCCCTGTTCCCTTTTCCCCAGACCCACGGCTTCTCTGCACACTAGACTCTCTAAGTTGACTGGTTAGGTCAACTTAATAAGGTCATCTTTAAGTTGACTTAAGAGTCTTGTGTAGACTCTAAGTAGACTTAATGAGGTTGACTTAAAGTTGACTTAATAAAGTCGAACTAAGTTTCTATGGCTATGTCTACACTTACTAAAATTAGTTAATTTGAACTAACTAATTCGAACTAATTTTAGTTAGTTCAAATTAAGTTAATTCGAACTAGCTAAATTTAGTTCAAACTAAGCAAGTGCCATTCATGCTTAGTTCGAATTAGCGATTTGCATTGACAATTTGCAGTAAGTAGGAATTGTTTTGCTCTATCACTTGTAGCAGTGCGGCTTCAGTAACATCGCAGTTTTCCTTGTGGCAGTGTCTATTTAGCCATTGAAAGTACTGCAGGATAAGGTGTGAGGTGTTTGTAACACTCACAATGAAGACCTGAGCAGGCTCAATGGTACTCCAAGCATGCAGCAGAGAAAAAAGGTGGGAAAAAAGCATATCCTGTTTGTTTGTGACAAGAAGGAAGGGGAGGGGGCACATTGCACCATGGGAGAACAACACCCTTCCCATGAGCCACTAAATCTAGTCACAGAGTGGGATAACTACCCACGGTGCACTACTATGCACGGTGCACGGTGAATGACGACCCACTGCAGATTAGTGGGAACTCAAGAGCCCAGCACAAGGAATATAGTGTGATCACGCTCCTGTGACTTTCAGAATTTGTCAGGTGAAAATTGATTAAAATAGATCAACTTCCCTCTGCAATGTAGACATGGGTTAAGTTCCATTATTGGGATATAAAAAGTCAAAAAACTGTATCAAATCCAATCCTATTGAGATTCATGAAAACTCTCAATATTCCAGTGTTCTTGAAACAAGACTCCGATTTTCCTTCCCTTCAGAATTATGCCAGGGTGTTTGTAGATAACACACATTAGAAGTAACACTCAGTTCTGAGAGTTGTGGTCAGATGAGATGGGATCTATATCACAATGAATAAACACATTGTTTTGATATAGATATACTCTGAAATCATCTTTTCGAGTTTCCTTTTAAATGAAAAGGTCAACTACCCTATCAGGCCAAGAAGGAAGCCCTTAAGAGGAAATAAACTAGCCTTCTACATTTTCCATTAGAAAAAATTAACAGTTTATTGAACCTTAGATTCTTAAGGTCTAATTCTGCCTAGGCTACAAGTGAAAATAAGTCTAGTAACTGCCTCTTGTCCTGCCCCGGTACAAAAGGTGAGACCAAGATATAATAGGTGGTGTGATGGATATGGAAGGTTATTTGGAAAATATCTTTCTCTTTAAAATTCTACTAGATGGTTGAAAAAGGCAATCTACAGAAAGCTATGCATGCTGTATGAAATTCCTTAAGGGGAGAATCGTTCTTTAGAAATATTCTGAAATATTATCTGATCTTAAAACAATCCAGAAAATTTTACTCACCATCTTCAAAATATTCAGAAATTAGTTCTAAGCCCTGAAATGTATGTTGCAGGGTTTCCATACAAACTAGAAATTGTTCGTGTTCAGATTTTTCCTTTTGAAGTATTGTATCAATCAATGTCACTATTAACTTCTGTGGATCCTTTATTTGACTCAGTCTAAAGTACTCATGCTGTGTCAGCAAGAGGTGGCCATTCACAGCATTCAAGGCAGCCTCTGGATCTGTTTGAAGAACATCTGTTAATTTTCTTCGGGCCTTTTGTATAATCTCCAAGTGCTTCTCATTAGCAGCCATTGCTTCCAAGATCACAAAAGCTGGAATCAAACAATAATAATCACAAAGGATCATTACAAAAGGAGTGTTCTAAGACATGTCGCATTCAGAAGTTGATCTTTACAGCCATAAAGGGTAGAAAATTATTTCTTTTAAAATGACAGCTTTCTTTCTAAAGAGCTTCTAAATGGCACAGAGCTGTGGTTTTAGTGGTGAAGGTCCAGGTTTAATCTGCACTGCTGACTGTCTGCAAGGCTATTTACAAACTGACAACCAACCTAGCATATAACCATCTCTGGATGTCAGACACTTAGGATGAACTTTATCTTAGGCCTGTTCTACACGTAAAATGTACGTCAACATACCTATCTTGTTCAGGGGTTTGAAAAAAATATAAATTCACACCCCTGAGCAGTTTAGCAATTTTGACTCATCCATGGTATAGATGCAGCTTGGTGGCTAGAAGGGTGTTTCTATCGGCCGTTGCTCAGGAAGGTGAAATTCCAATAATAAGAGAAAAACACCTTCTATCTCTGTAGACTGTGTCTATACTGTGGGGCCAATGCAACATAGCTATGGTAACATAGCTGTGTTTCTATAGTACCTGCAGTGTAGACATAGCCCAGCTTGGGAGAGTTATATATAAAATACCTTCTAAGACTGCATGACCACCTTTATCTCCTGGCTGGCCTCAGCAATGCTAAGAATTGGTTAATAGCTAAGGCTACGTCTACACTGGCAAATTAAGTCAACGTAAGGAGGCTTAAATCGACTTAAATTACTTTAAAAAAAAAGTTTGTCAACTAAATAACTACCACTCATTAGGTCGACTTAACCCTTCCTTAGGTCGACCTAAGCCCAGTGTGGACGCTTAAATCCACTTTGTTAAGTGGACTTAATAAGGTCAATTTTAAGTCCGCTTAAAGTCGACCTTATTAAGTCGACTTTCCAGAGTTGACCTAACTTTTCCTACTGTAGACATAGCCTAAGATTTGCTGCTTTCACTCTAATAGGAGACTGAAGATTCCTGCTGAGAAACATTATTTCTGTGTGCATGTGGTCAGGGACCATATTCCAATATAAACAAAACAGAGACTATAAATCCACATTTTGTCCTCTGAAAATGTGTAAGTAGGTCTAAAAGACTACGTCTACACTGGCAATTTAAGTCAATTTAAGGAGGCTTAAGTTGACTTAAATTAAGCCACGTCCACACTAGGCTTTCTTGAAGTCGACTTAAGAAATTCCTTATTAAAGTCGACTTAACTTTTCTAGTTTAGACAGAGCCAAAGAGCCTTGAGTATAAATGGAGCCAATTTAAACCACCTTACATATCACCTCTGACTTTGGCCAGGGGTCACTGCAACCAAGAATTTCAAATTGTAATGTTAGATTATGCCTTTGTCTGTCTAATCCCTTCTCTCCGGACACTCCTCACCATAAGCAGGTTGCACTGTGTTACATAACCTACGTAACATAAATGAGTATAGTTACATATCTGCCTAAATTATGTAAACAATGTATAATTAATGCCCACAATGCAAACTGCGAACTGTATGTTTGACTGCAACATTCATAATTCTGAACCCATGCTGTTTGGCTAGCCATCCAGTGAGGAAACAGAAAAAAAAAATCAGTTATTTATCTAACTATCCCACAGATTATCCGAGGTGTGAAATGCATAATTCAATCTTGCTTATAAAGAACATTGCAGTTAAAACATTCACTTGTCATAAGAACTATTTATTTCTTTAATTGACCATCATTTCTGTCACCACCTAGTTCAGTCCTGCTCTCTGAGTGGACACTGGTCTGTTATGGGATCCCACATGCTGCTAAAACTCTCTTGCTCTGGGGTGTGACTGATCGCTGTTATTAGCTCTGCTATACTTTCCAAGTGCAGTGTCTACATCTGACAGTCCGCTTGGCAATGGAACCCCACAGTCTGAATATCTAGACCCACAAAACCAATGCCACAGATCTCCCAAGCCCCCCAGTTGCTTTGACCTGTTCCCCCCTGTGTCTCACTAGCTACATGAACTCTTGTTTCCTAGTTACACCCTACAGGGATCCTGGGGCAGAAAAGTAAGGTAACAGGCTCAGCAAAGAACTTTCTTAAACACACACACGTGTGACTCATAAAAAACACAAAACAGATACAGGTCTATAGAAAACAACACATTCCTGGATGTATCCCACCCTTATTCTGGTCTCACCTCTTTTTGTGAACTTCTGCATTTGATCTAAGTCCTTATGCAAGGTCCCTTCCACCTCCACACTGCTTTATGGGGCTAAAACCTCAGCTCTCCCACCTGGCTCATTCCAGACCTCCCCACCCCACTCACTGTGAAAACAGACAAAAACCAGTGAATTCAATTCAATAGGAAGGAACTGTACTATCAGCGGTTGCATTTCTGAATATTACAAAATGTCAGTTTTCTACATTAAAATCACTGTGATCTCTTCTCTTGCTCTTCAGTATTGTAGAGATTTATATATAAAGGGACACATTCTGAGCTCCTTTCTCAGTTTGTATTCAGTCCTTATATGGGGAAACTCACAATTTCCAAAACAAGATTGGATATTTCTCTACAAGATATGCTCTAATTCAAACAGTAACTATTGCAGAGAAGTTCTATGCACTGTGCCACACTGGTCTGACTAGATGATCACAGTTGTCCCTTCTGGTCTTACACTCTCTGAATAACGTCAGTCAGGTAAAATCTCAGAAAGGATTTCAGGTTTTAGCCTGATAATTTTGGTCAGAATTCATCTCCTGGAATGAAGAACAGTACCTACCTTCTGCTCTACCTTAGGGTCAGGAGAGTGGTGAGGTGTCTGCTGCCAATAAGGTATCTGTTCTGGTTTCATTATGGGAAGAGAGAGTAAATAAAAGTGAAAGTAAATTCTTTTGAAAGTAGCAGAGTGGATAACTTTCTGAGATTCTTGTCAGTTTCCCCAGGAAAGAGTTTCAAACAAAAACAGTTAATAAAGCATCAAAATGATCCTCCTCATAAATGAGACTGAGAACTTTATTTACAATGAAAGTGCCTTAGCTAGGGGCAGTAATCCCAAAGGCTATGTCTACACTGGCAATTTAAAACAATTTAAGGAGGCTTAAAGTCGACTTAACAAAAGTCGACTTAACTTTTCTAGTGTAGACATAGCCAAAGAGACTCACAGAGTACACTACAAAGACACCAGCTTGCTCTGCAAAAGTATAGTACAGGATAATCTAGCACAAATAATAAATTCTAAAGGGGTAACTGTGTTAGTCTAGATCAGCCAAACAAACAAGGAGTCCTGTGGCACTTTTAAAGACTAACAAATTTATTTATCACATGAGTTTCCGTGGGAGAAAATCCCACTTTGTCAGATGTTTGAAGAGGGACAAAGTTGGCAATGGGGTTTGTTGCAAACAACGGAAACATTAAAGCAGGAACATATCCCTGCAACAAATCCTGTTGCCAAATTTGTCCACATATCTGCACAACTGACACCATCATAGGACCTAATCAAACCAGCTGCTCCATCAAGGGCTCATTCACCTGCTCATCCACCAATATGATTTATGCCATCATGTGCCAGCAAATTGATTACAAATTGAAGCTTCAAAGAAAAACTGCAGAGTTGGAATTCATATGCAGATCTGACACCATTGCCTTAGGGTTAAATAAGGATTCAGCTTGGTTTTCTTATTACAACAGGTGATTTTGCCTCTTTTTACCTCACCTCCCTCTAAATATGTTGTACCACACTGTTTGAATCTAAACTGCTTTGATTTGCCATAACAATCTGACCTGATCCTATGACTTAAATCTCCCTGCATTTATTTTCCTCCCATTTTATAAGTTCTTCATCTTCAAGTATCTTACAAAGTGGGATTTTCTCCCATGAAAGCTCATGAGATAAATACATTTATTAGTCTTTAAAAGTGCCACAGGACTCCTTGTTTCCCATGTAAATTCCAAAGAGATGAGCAATGACCCCCACCAAGTGATACATCCAGTTCCCAAAACTGGTAACCAAATAAATAATGTTTGGACTTTGGATTTAAATTGAACCAATGAGAGGCCAGTGTGAGTTTCAGTAGATGTCAGATCCCCCCCGCCCCAATACATTCATAAACTGTAAGACCACGGGGGGACCATTCTGATCATCTAGTCTGATCTCCTGCATAACGCAGGCCAAAGACCCCACCTAGCAATTCCTTCATCTTGTCCAGAATTTATTTCTGAGATAGACCGTATCTTTAAGAGTATGTTAGAAAAGCACCTGTCCTGTCAGGGATGGTTTAAGAGGCTACTTGGTCCTGCCATGATTGCAGGGGACTGGACTCGATGATCTCCCAAGGTCCCTTCCAGTTCTATGATTCTATAAATATGTCTAGACTCAACTTACAATTGTAAGTGGTGATGGAGAATCCATCCTACCCCTAGGCAAGCTGTCCAATGGTTAATACCTTTTTCTCTCAAATGCTTAGGCCTTATTTCTGCTCTGGGTATGTCTAGTTTCAGTTTCCAGCCTCTGGATCTCTTTCTGCCTTTGTCTGCTAGACTAAAGAGCCCTCTGCTGGCAGAGATCTCTTCCTCGTGTAGTACAGTAGAACCTGAGATTTACAAACAGCAGGATTACGCGCTGACTGGTCAACCACACACCTCAACCAGGCAGCAGCAGGGACAAAAAACAAAACCAAAAGCAAATACAGTACAGTACTTTGTTAAATGTAAACTAATAAAAATAAAGGGAAAATCTATATTATTCTTTTTGCTGTGTGAATGGCCATGGAAAGTTCTAGAAAAGCCTGGAACCAGGTGCATCGCTGCCCCAAAGAAAACAGTGGGGCCTGGACACAGTCCCCACCCCCATAGCCTTGCATCACCCCCACGCTCCCACCACTCCCCCATGCTCACTGTGGGCCCCATCTGGCCCGAGCAGCAGTAGACCCTGGCCCTAATGCCAGCTGCACCCAATCGTCCCTGACCACAGGTCTGAGCGCCGGCACCAGCTGACTTCTGACCACAGAGCACCAAGCCACGCCAGCCCCAGGCCCAAGCCTAGATAAGCCTAGGACCGAGCGCTGAGTCCTGAGCCAAACCAGCCAGATCCACTCTCATCCACCTCCCATTTCCCTCCCCCTTCCCCAGTGGGGTGGTCCCACAGCACGTACCCATGCTGTGAGGCTCCACACCTCTATGCTGAAGAGGGAAGGATTTAAATTTCCCTCTTCTCCCGCCCTGCACAATGTGTTTTTGTCACATAATGCAGGGCGGGACAATCCCTTCAGCTAAGCTCTTCTCCCAGGCAGTCACAGGAGCTGAAGCAGGCTGCCTGCCTCCTCACCTGCCAGGGAGAGAAATTCGGGGCACTAGCTGGGATATCTGGGGCCCATGTCCTGTGTGCCCCATGTCAGCGATGCCCATGGAACAGTTCCAGAAATTTGGGGCAAAGTCAAGAATGTTCCAGATCCCTCCCCAGAATGCTCTTCAATCTTTTAGAAAGAAATTGAAAGTTGAAGAAATTTATGGAACATTCAAGATGTATGTGAAAAATTGTGGAATGTTATTGAATTCTACGTAACTGTGTCAAAAATGTTCGGTAAAAACCTGGGATGCTGATTATGTTACTGTGCAATTTGGCACATGGGACAGTCTTTGTGATGGCGTGTGCCTGCTGGTGAACCGTGCTGTTAATGGTAGTCTTGGTAGCAACCGTGGCAGGAACAAATCGTATGGTCCACATTCCACGCTTAGCACTTCATCCTACAGATCACATTTTCCCCTTCAAATGGGAAAGGCACCAGTTTCCCGTACAACTGGCTTTTGCAATGACCATCAACAGGATGCAGGGACAAACACTACACAGACTTGGTGTTTTCTTGCAAGATGAAGTATCCACACATGGTCAGTTATATGTGGCAGCCTCTCAAGTTGAAAATCCAGATAATATTCACTTTGGCATTGCTGCCTTTTTTGGTCCATACGACCAGGAATGTTGTGTACACAGAGGTTTTGTAACGTATGTGTTGTAAAATGAAAAAAATAAAACCATGCTTTTCTTATTAATAATGTCCCAGTCTGTAGCACTTTATGAAATTCTGTACCTTGCAAGTGGAGCTGCAACGGGTCTTCTAGTTTTTAAAAAAAGATTTTATAAGGTAAGGAAACTGTTTCTGTGCTTGTTTCATATAAAGTATGATGGTTAAAACAACATTTTTCTCCTGCATAGCAAAGTTTCAAAGCTGTATTAAGTTCAGTTGTAAACTTGGAAAAACCACCATAACATTTTGTTCAGAGTAATGAACATTTTAGTGTCACAAACAAACTCCATTCCCAGGATTTTTGTAACTTTGAGGTTCTACTGTACTTATAGACCAGGAGTGTCAAACTGATTTTCTATGGCCAGATTTGACTTAAATGTACTTCAAGGGGGCTGTACGAAGCCTAATTGAAATATTAAGGCCTGACCTATATTTTCGCAGCATTGCGGAGCACTGGATATGTGAGACTGTACTCTGTAATTAAGCGAGACCATTCTCTCTCTCTCTCTCTCTCTGGCTATGTCTACACTTGGCCAAATAAGTCGACTTTGCTAAGTCGACTTGACTTAATATGTCCACACTCAAAAAGTAAGTCGACTTAAAGGGGACCTTGCCAAGGACCTTACAGCATCCACACTGGACACCTAAGTCAACTTTTAAGGGCTAGGTAGTCCACGGTGGTGGTGGGGGGCACCCCTTGCCAAGTGCCAGGAGGCTCAGCATTTGCCCCATTGTACCGGGGTACAATGGGGGCTGAGCAGGACAGGGAAAGGGGCAGGGTACAGGAGTGGGGTGGGCAGGGCTGTGTCCTGCCCTGTTGGTGGGCACGCCAGGCTCTGGCTGTGCCAGCCACCATGGCAGGGAGGGCACTGGGGGAGCCCTGGAGCCCTTTAAATCGACTTTAAGTTAATTTAGGGCTAATCTGCGTCCACACTGGCTAAATCGACTTAATAAAGTCGGATCGGAGCTGGCTCCGGCTCCGGCTCCCACCTCCCCTTGCCCTGCAGGAGGCCTCGGCTTCCTGGCTCCCCCCCATGGCAGGCAGTCTCAGCCTCTCAGCCCAGGGCTGGAGCCGGCTCCCCTCTGCAGGTGGCGTCCCAGCCCGGGGCTGGAACCGGCTTCCCCCCTAACAGGCAGCCTTGGCCTCCCGGCCCAGGGCCAGCTCCCTGAGGGGGGTGGAGCGGGCCGGTTGGCCCACCACGCACCCCTCCAGCATGGGGGGCAGGGTCCCACTTTGGTCAATTGGCTCTGGGCCCTGTTCCCCCCACAGGATGGCCCTGGCTGAGCATCTGGTATACTGGAGACAGGCAGAGCCCCCAATTCGATCTGTCAGGAAAAGGTGATGTTACAATGGAACTGAGGCAGCTTTTGGATCCAGGCATCAGAACAAAGTTTTGAACTTGGGTAGGGATTTTTGTAGGGCAAAGCAATAGTTCAAGGAGAAATCCTAGATTTGCTTAGGGGTAAACAATGACTCAAAGGAGTATACCAGATTTGTTTTGTTTGGGCTAGACAATAACAACTAATCATTCCTGTGGGCAATGTGCCTTTGAGGGAGCTCACAATACAATTCGGCAGATGCAGTATATGGGTGCCAAGAAGGGTTTATTACCAAAATTGGTCTGGTCACTGCTGAGCTGGATTGTGTGCAGGCATGTGTTCATTAATCTCTGGAGTGAAGATCCTCCATCGTGCCATTCTTCCCTGGTCTCAGAGTTCAGTGCAGTCTGAATGGAATTTCTGTTCTTCATTCTATATGCTACTGGAGATTCCTCCTGTCCTATCGTCAATGCAAATGAGACTAGGGGAGTTGCCCTAGTCCTGTCACCCTTGTGACCTGAGGGGTTTAGGTGAATATCTCATGACCTTTTCATTGCTTTCTGTAAGTCTTCTGATTAATTCAGAGGGATGGTGGGGAGTCATTCATGAGTCAGGCAGGCTGGGTACTGCACGCTGGTTCCTCAGGAAGACAGAGCTGACAGCTAACACTCCCATGTAGCAGAGTCCTTGTAACCCCATGCATTGCTGAGCTCAGGATTCCTAGGGGGGCTCGACCCCAAGTCTTGTTATGGTCATTTAGGATTGGGTCTAGGGTGTCCCCACTCTGGTGGGTTCTCTCCACACTTGGCCTTTCTCTGCCCACTGATCACTGCATATAGTTCAAAGCAAACACAATTTATTAAACAATTAAAAAATATAAGGACAAAATGGGAAAAGTTAAAAGAAAAACACTTAATGCTGCCTCATGGGCATGGAGCCCCTCCACGCAGAGTTTCTGGGGTGTAGGGAAAGTTCAGTTTGTTTCTCACACATCCGAGGCCTCATTCCCAGGCCCTAGCTGTCCTAACGCTTGCCTTGGCCATGGCCACTCAGCCTCAGGGGCTAGGTGGCAGGGCCTGTCTCCCCAGCGTCACCCTCACTGAGGTCACAACCCCTCTCCATGTCTGGCCTGCGAGACTCTTGTCTGGTGGCACCGCCTGTGCTGGCCCCTCTACTCAGAGTCCCCCCCTTGCTCTCCTCAGCCACTCTCTGGCTATGTCTACACTTGTAAATTTAAGTCCACTTAGCATGTCCACACTTAAATTTAAAGTCGACATAGGGGGGAACTTACAAAGTTGACCTAGAGTGTCCACACTGGACACCTAGGTCAACTTCTAGGGGCTAGGGGGACCTTGGGCAGGTCCATGGTGGCAGGGAGGGCAGTGGGGGAGTCCTGGAGTAGCCCTAAGTTGACTTAGGGCTACTCTAGGTCTACACTGGCTTAAGTCGAATTGAAAAAGTCGACTTATGCCTTAGGTCGAATTAAAATGAGGTTTTATAAAGTTGACTTAATTTTCCTTAAGTCGACTTTATTTTCCTTACGTCGACTTAAGCAACTTGCTTAAGTTGACTTAAGGAAACTGTAGTGTAGATGTAGGGTAAATTAAATCGACTTAAGCAAGCTTAAGTCGACTTAATTTACAAGTGTAGATGCAGCCTCTGTGCTCAGGTCCAGACTGCTCCAGCCCCAACCCCACTCTGCCTCATCATAGCTGTTTTCTGCTTGTAGCCCACCTCCCTGGGCTGCTCCTCTGACTCTCTCTGGTTCCAGTTGCTGCATGGCTGTAGCTGTCTTCCTAACTCAGCCCTGCTCTGCCCAGGCATTTCCAGCTCACACATAAACTGGGCCCCTCTGATTCCTTCATTGTCCTATCCACCCTGTCAATCAGGCTTACCTGAGCATTGGCCTCAGCCAATGGTTAAAGTATAATTTGACGGGCCCCGGAACCCTCCTAATCTCCGGGCCCCCTTCCCATATTGTCTGGGCCCTCTTCATGCATGTGCGGGCCCCAGCCCTGATAGGCATTTGCAGCCACTACTCAGTACCACATGCATCGGTTCTAGCTCCATAAAAATATTTATAATTTTATATGGCATTTAGGTCTATAGCAATTATTGTCACAAACTAGCAAACTGCATAACACTAAGTATTGTGATTAACAATGTGATAATTAAGTAAAAGGTGATATGTAAGCAAATAAACACACAAAATTTTGCATTATAAATTAGTAGTTCCCAACCTTTTTGGTTGAGGGCCCAACATACAGAATTTAAAACCCTGAATGGCCCCCAGTTTGTTTAATTAATATTAAATTAAAATTTAATTGAATTAAAATGTATTGTAATTAAAATAATTGTTTAAATTTTAATTAATTGAATTTGAAACATTTTAATTGACATTTAATTTTTAGAAAGGTTTTTTAAAAAGTCTTTTTAAAAAAGATATTTAATTAAAACTAATTTTTAAAGCTTCTTTTTAAAAAGATGAAAGAAGAAAGAAAAGGAAAGAAAGAAGAGAAAGAAAGGGCTGCATGCATCCCCAAGCCCAGAGGGGAGGCAAACAGTCATAGCCCAGCTCTCTGCTGCACGCCGGGACTGGGTAGGAGGCAGGCGTGGGCTGAGCAGAGCCCCCCATAGAAACCCTTCCCACACCCCCAGGCCTCTTAGATCTGGGCCCTGGCCACCTGCTACGGCCCCCGCTGGGAATCCGGGGCCAGTCTGTCACAGGCTGCCCGATCCGGACCCACCAGAGCCGATGACCCAGGTCCGGTCACCGCCAGCAGCCCAGTGCAGCCCTGCTGGGGTCAGGGCTGGGGACTCAAGCCTGGGGGTGGCCACCACAGACGGCTCAATCTGGCCCCCACCAGGACCAGGGACCCAAGCCTGACCTGACTGCAGCCCAGGCCACAAATCCAGGGCCCGGCCACCGCCAGTGGCCCGATCTGGCCCCCGCTGGAAGGAAGAGAAAGAAAAAGGAAGGAAGGAGAGAAGAAAGAAAGAAAGAAAGAAAGAAAGAAAGAAAGAAAGAAGGCAGGAGGAGAAAGGAAGGAAGGAAACAAAAAGGAAAGAAAAAAGAAAGGAATAAGGCAGCCCCGGAGCCCAGCTGAATGGCTTGTGGGAGCGGCAGGGGCTGCCCCGGCAGAGCAGCAGCCCTGGAACCCAGCTGCCAAGTTCGGGGGGTGGCGGGAGCTGCCGCGGCTGGGCCCAAGCCCCGGGGAGCCCAGCTGCCTCGGTCCGGGGGTGGTGGCCGGGACTGAGCCCCGGGGAGCCCAGCCGCCTCGCTCCGGCAGCGGTGGGGGCTGCCATGGTGGGGCCCGAGCCCCGGGGAGCCCAGCCACCGGGCTTTGGGGGGTGGTGGGGCCTGCCAGACTGCGTGAGTGTCCCTCAAAGCTGCGCGGGGGGGTACCCACGCAGCTTAGAGGGAACATAGCTCTGCAGCCCCTTGCCCAAGTCCTCTGCTCTCCTTACCCCGCTGATCTCCTTACCCAGCTGGAGGCCCAGAGCTGCATGTGTGGCCGGCCTCTCCCGCCCTGAGCACGCTCTGTCTGACGATGCTCAGGGCAGGAGATTTGAAACTCCCCAGCCAGCTGCAACAGGACAGGGTGGAGCAAGCTTTCTGCCCGAGTCTGCTGCTTAGTGGGCCCCCTGAGCGGAACACACCGGAGCGAAGCATTCCGCCAAGTTTTTCTATTTTTAGGGGCCCCGGAACAGCGTTCCGGTGCGTTCTGGCCTACATTAACCCCTGGCCTCAGCCCACTGGCTCTGAGGATTGTCAGTCTCAGGGTCTTGATTCCTCATTGACTCTTTCCTTTGGGGCTGGGAGATGGGCACCTCAAACACCCCACTCAGTTCCAGGGAGGGGCCAACAGTCCCTTTACATTTGCATTAACCTCCATGTGACCTCCTTCTCTTCTTTCCATCCCTTCACCCAATCCACTTCTCTTGTCTGGCTTTTTGTCATTAATCAAAATTGACTGTGCCCACTCCTACCCTGGGGCTTTATTTTTAATTATATGTTGTGACAAGTTTGGATCATAAACTCATTAGGAAAGAGACTTGGGATGAAATTTTTAAAAGCATTTAAATGAGTAAAAAGACCAACTAAAAAATTCCATTTTCAGAAATGTCGTAAGCATTAGTGGTGCCTAAATATCTTTTAAAAATCTCTTTCTAAATCGCTTTTGAAAATGAAACGTAGATATTTTTGAAAATTTTACTCTTTCTCTAATCCATAAAGTGTCCTGTATCGTAGGCCTATGATTCTATACAAATAATCCATCTTAATAATGTAACCACAATCTAACATGCAATGGGTTTCTGCATTTTAAAAAGTAAAACCAGAGCTGCTAAGTAGAATTACTTTTTAACCACAAACACCATTAAAATGTTCCATCGATTATACACTAATCAGCTCTTTCATTGTGGTCACTCCTCCATCTCTAAGCTTATCCTGCCTGTGGCATATCTGAGAAAGCTCTTCTTTTTCAATGCTCTGACTGCAGCGGTTTGCACTTCTTGACAGGTCACTGATGTCAGAAGCGAGCAGTTCATCTCTGGCCTTTGACCACACAGAAAGGAAAAAAACAATGTTCTTATTGTTTATTCTGAACCTTTTCCTGTGAGTCTGTGACTTGACAAGAGCTGGTCTCTCATTGTATAGGTGCACAGTGAAAAGATTAATTTGGTGAGCTCAACAAACTGAAAATGTCAATGGAGTTCTATAGGGCCATACTGAACCAAGAAGATCACAGCCTGAGTGGGAGGGTGGGGCAGTGTGAGCTGCGCTGTACCAGCTCTGGGAAGAATTGTTTGTTCCAGATATCCACTGTACCACTTAGAAGAGCAGTTCTGCTGAACAGGGAAGGTGGAAGAACATGGCCATTAAAGTTCCTTGTGTCCTTCTCATCTTCCCATGTACAGTAGCAGGCTACAACTTCACTTTCATTTATATAAAATGATTTAGATTTCCTTTAAAAATACATCCACATAGGGCTGATTGAATCTGTGAAATTTGTCATTTTTTAAAATTCATTTCAGTCCCATTTTGTACTAATCTATTCAGCATACAAAAGTACTAAATGAATAGTGCAAATAAACTGATGTAAGGGTTATTTACAAAATATCTGTGCTTGGTAGTGAAGATTCACTTAATCCCTAGTATTCACAAATCACTCACAAAAATTGTAGTTCATGACTTGATTAGCCCCCATTAAACAAAATAAAAAACTCTACAAAGAACTGGGAAACACTGAATGGGCTATTATTCAGAAAACAGTATTGAGCAATATGAGTAATTTGAACACTAAGTACAGTGGTATCATAGTAGGTCTTGAAGCTTCCAGAGGATCTGAGTTCATTTGTTAAAAGATATTTGGCTAGAATTAGAAGTCTTATTATTTATGTTTGAATGGGCTTATCAGAAAACCCAGCAGGGTTCCAGATCAATCTTCAAAAAGGTGAAGTGGGTGTCCTTTGCAGCTCTAAAAAATAAGGAGGAAAATATATTAACATTAGATTGGAGAAAGAAAACAAAAACAAGAACTGGTCTTTGTGTAATAGTTGCTAGCTTTTCTGACACTGGGGATTGGATCAAAGGCAAACCCATGGTTGCTACAGCTATAGAAACTGCCTCTGTAGCAAGGACTGTTAACATCACACATACTGACAAGCAGGTCACATTTGCAAGGTAATCACTTAACTGGGGTGTGATACTGCCTTAAAATAGAAGACAGGATATGTAAATAAAAACCAGGCCATTTCATAACCATAATAGAAGATGATACCTAAAAAAACTCAATGAAGATATTTGCACTGGGATAAATTCTGATTTTTCTGTTATACTTTTTTAGTAACTTGCTTTTATCCTCAGGGATATTGTGAATAAGCATCACTGTAGATACAGAGCCTGGTTCCGCTCCCCATTCATCTGGTGTAAATCTGGAGTCACTCCACAGAAGTGAGTGTAACCTGGAATCAGCTCTATAAAGTTCAATCCTTATTCACCAATAATCCTTATTCAGATAGGTTGCACTTACTGGGATGAATATCACCTACAATTAGTTCTATTGAAGTAGGGTTTGTGGAACACGCAGTCTCGCATGATTAAACAAAAGGAGCTGCTCAGAATATTTCCCCCCATGAAACATTTTAATAAAAAACCCCTCAATTTGCATCGAAGTTTTAAATGGGAAATTTTGGTTTTCCATCAAAACAAACAAAGAAACAAACCCCATAATCAACCTATTAACCAAACAAAAAAAGACTTTTTTTTTTGTTTTCAATACAAAACTTCAGATTTCTGATAAAAAGAATCAAAAGCTTTTAGAAAAACACACTTTCTGTGAAAATGTTTCTTTAGTCAAACACCAGTTTTCCATCAGACACAGATATTGCAACTACATGCAATATCATACAGAGATCACATTGTATTTTATGATAAAAGCACAAAATTCTCAAAAAGCCATTATACTGGGGATGAGCCTTATAGCATGAGCTGTAGCAGGGCTGGATTATAAGAGGGGCTTAAGCCACCCCCTCTCCCACACAACTGGCCAGAGTAAGGAGAGGTGGGAGCACCATCTGGCCCCCCTTCCACACAGCAATGAGGGGTGGCGTGATCAGGGGGGGACAGGCAGGGGGTCTGTACAGTCGGGGGGCAGTGGGCAGCCCGGGGCCCCCAGGCTGGTTAATCCGGCCCTTAGCTATAGAACATTCAGAATCCTCTGTATCTATGTTCATGGCTCTTGGGGGACAGAGTAGAGTGTTTCTACAAAGTCCCAGGGCTTGCTATGTAGATTCCCTGACTTTGAGGCAGTAGTTAATGTTCCAAGAGGCAGAAACATAGGAACTAAGGAATTCTACAAAGATCATTGAGATGCTGAGTGAGTTTAGAGACCTACAGACTTAGGCCGCAACTGAGAGGTTTTGTAGATCACAGTGGTGCCTAAAAATGGGACTTAGACACCTACATCTGAGGTTTAGATGTTTAATTGTTTTTATGGCCTGGGCCTTGATCCTGGCTTCCTTTCCATCTTGTGTCATCCATTAGACCTGCACAAAGTGGATGTAAAATGCTACTGTCTGTGAAAATGGACAGGGAATTCTGATTAGATAGCATTCTGCACGATTTTGTAATCAACTCCTCAAGATACAAAGCAAGGAATAATTAGCCCCTTTACCCCATTTAGTGCCTTATTAAGCAATATGGCCCTTGATGGCCAGAGTGTGAGGACCCAAAGCTAAATCCTGCAATTTGAAGAAAGGCCACAAGCAGCAGACCCGGCAACATTCTGCTCTGTGGGAAGATCAAGGTGCTCCAAAATGACACCCTATGTGCCACCTCCAGATAGCTTTGGAGGGCAGGATAGGCTAAGGGAAAGGCAAAAATTCCCTGGGACTGGCCAAAGTCTCTCACAGAAGAGAAGACTAATGGGACTTAAGGGATTGTTACAGTTCTAAAATGCAACAGCCAGGAGTCTGTCCCTCTCTCTCCTGTGAGGAAACCTGCACAGAATTCATTTATTTGGGTTTTGCTCAGGGATCATGATTTGGCTCAGTAAGTATAAATTTCCTGAATTTAAAAATGTTTTTTTTAAATATATTTTTTCCCAACACTCCTGACTAGTCTTTCATGTTCTAATCTCACAGAGGTGAATGTGGTAGCAGAGAGATAAGTTCACATCTCAGGAAGGTTCACTGCACTGGAGGAAGTTCACATCCTTCTTGCTGCCATTTTTGGCTGAAGGCAAGGGTGGGTGTTGTGGTGTTTTTTTTGGTTTGTTTTTTTTTTTTGGGTTTTTTGGGGGGGGGGGGGGTTTGCACAGTTGGTTTAGCTGGATAAACATTCATTGGTTAATACCAGGCGCTATGTCTACACGTGGCCAAATAAGTCAACTTTGCTAAGTAGACTTAACAAAGTCGACTTTAAGTCGACTTTGTTATGTAGACTTAGCATGTCCACACTCTAAATTTAGGTCAATTTTAAGTCGACCTTGCCAAATTGACTCAGACCGTCCACACTGGATGCCTAAGTCGACTTCTAGGGGTTAGATGGACCTGGGAGTGGTCCATGGTGGGAGTGGGGGCACCCTTTCAAAGTGCCAGTGGGCTCAGCATTTGCCCCATTGTACCAGGGTACAATGGGGGCTGGGCAGGACAGGGGCAGGGGCAGGGTATAGGAGCAGGGTGGGCAGGGCTGTGTCCTGCCCTGTGGGTGGGAACACCAGGCTCTGGCTGTGCCAGCCACCTGGCAGGGAGGTCAGTGGGGGAGCCCTGGGGGTCCTTTAAGTCGACTTAAAGTCAACATAGGGCTAATCCACATCTACACCGGCTAAGTCAACTTAATAAAGTCAATTTAACCAGTAAAGTCGACTTTAAACTAGATTTAGTAACGTTGACTTAAAATTTCCATAAGTCAACTTAAGCAGCAGCTTAAGTCGATTTAAGGAAATTGTAGTATAGACGCAGAGTAAATTAAGTTGACGTAAGCAGGCTTAAGTCAACTAAATTTACAAGTGTGGATGCACCCAGGGAGCCCAGGGTAGGAAAAAGCTACTTTTTTTTTTTTTTTTTAATGAAAGGAAACTTAAAATGTGCTGCAAAATGTCTATGATGAGGCTGGGATTTTCAAAGGAGGACAGGGGAGTTGAGCATGCAACGCTCATTACATGTCTTGGCAAATGCTTAATTAAAGCACAGTTTTTTGCATTCAAATTTATCAGAAGTAGCTGAATTTGAAAGGCTTGTCTAGGAGGGAAATGAGCACAGCAAGATGTAGTGTAAATCTATAGCACACTAGTCTGCTGTGCACTAATTGGCCATGTGGACCTTGATGCCTCCCACTAAAAATCCATCTTGGATCTTGACACGTTTCCATGTCAAACTGCAGTAGATTAATGCAAATACTTGGGAACAGCCAGCTGGTGCAGGGCAAGCTCTCTAACCAGACAAGCCCTTAGACACACTAGTGTAAATCAGAAATTACTCCATTGAAGTCAATGGAGTTATACCAATGTAAGTGAAATGAAGACTGATTCTTGCAACTTTGTACATAGTGTAAATTTCCTCAACAGCTGAATATCAACTCAACTGATCAGATCTGCTGATTTACAACATCCACTCTAAAATATCTGGCTCAGAATGTGTTTAGACCACAAAGTGAAAGAGTCACTTTACAGCATTTGAAGAAATTTGGTTCAGTGATACTATAATTACTAGGACTCCTTGACAATTGCTCTGAACTGCTTTTCAACAGAAAATTGGGGTTTGATTAAAAAAAAACCCAAAAAACCTTTTTCATAAACCCCCCTCTGCTTTTGCCAAAAACCAAAACAAAATAAAAAAATAGAAAAAAAAATGTTTTCCACTGGAAACAGAAAATTTTCAGGCAAAGCGAGAAAAAAAATAATTTTGAAAAGCTACTAGAGTGCTTCATGAGAGATCCACCACCTGACGATATCCCCATTGTGCATAGTGGTCAGGGACTCCTCTGATCCACCACATCAGTTCACAAAGAACAAAGACAATGATCTATCATGGGAGATAGGCCTGGCCATGAAGCCTCCCATAGAACTAAAATTCCCAATAGACATCATTGTGGCAATTCAGAATTGAATGTTTTGGCCAAGAATCTTTGGTTGTCAGACAAAAATTCTCAGTTTTCAATTTTTGTGCTGAATATTTGACATTCTCATTGAAAAAAAACCTTCTGACCAACTCATATTGTTATACAAGGTGAAGTTCTGGTTTTGCTTGTGACTGTTTTTAATTTTAGAACTTTAATGCCCTTCCATGAGAAATTATTGCTGCAGATGCAGTTTCACAAGAAAATTTTGATTCAAAAAATCATGTCCGCAAGCCAAGATTGCAATTTAAATGTTGGATTTTATATATGTCTATATTTCTCCTCTTTCTTATACTGTTACTTTTTCTTAAAAATCAAAGAAAATACAACATCTTTTTCTCTGTCTTCATAGACACTGCTTCATGCATCCGTCATCATTATATCTGCTGGTTTTAGAGGCAAAAATATGTTTTTTCTACTTTTTCTCCTCCTAGCTCTGCAGAGCCAACACACCGATGGCAGAGCAAGTCAGATTCTAGCCTGGCTTGTGTCTGCTCAGCAACTTTTTTCATGGAGTTCCACTAGCAAGGTCAATCAGATGTATGTGTGCAAATCCACTTGCAACAATGGGTATGTCACAGGTGCCTTTGAGGGCAGAATCTGAAGGCAGCAGGAGTTGTATTTGGCCTGAAGAATCCTTCTTATTGGTCATGATGTGTAAAAGGAGAAGACATCACCCCGCCTTCCCCCCGCTCAGAAATCAGGTCTTATGATTAGTAAAAGAACAGCAAGATCTTATTCAGGGGGATAAGGCACTGAGTCACATTTATTGTGAATACAAGTATCCAAAAAGCATTCTAAAGCATATGCATTGCACACACACACACACACACACACACACACACACACACACACACACAC
>ML685955.1:1119856-1150359 GCA_007922175.1 Pelusios castaneus
AAGGATTAGCACAAATTAGAATCCATTCACTTATGTTAGGAAGAAGTTCCCCTGTAAGGAGTTACATAAATTTCTACATAATTTCCATTGAGTGGTTTCTTGCACCTCTCATTGAAGCATCTTGTGACAGCCATTGTCAGAGACAGGATGGATCCCTGGTCTGCTCCTGTACAGCAGAGAGGTGGGATACCTGCTTTGGTACGGCTGTTCCTGTGCAGCAGCCCTGCACTATCTGGAGAAGTGAACTGCAATTGATCTTCATCGTTTTCAATAAAAAAGCAGACAGAGGATGTTTGATTTTTTCTTATTCCATTTTTTTTTTAAATGAAGAGATTTGTTTTGTCAAGTGTGTCCTCGTCAAAGAGACTCGTGGCGTGCCTATTCCTTCATGTGAAATGCTTGCTTTAGGCCCTGCAGTGCCTGCTCTTTGGTTATATTTTTCCAGTCTCCTGGAAGATCTGCTGCATTAGCATTATACTTACTAGCAAACTGGTCATTGAACTCCTTGAAGACAAATTTCCAGTAATCAGAAGCATCAATGCTGGGGTCAGCCTGAATACGCCAGTCTGGGTAGTAATGGCGGTACTCTTTGTAGGGATGAAATTTCCCTGCTGTGTCTGCATTTTGGAAACTAGAATTGGAAACCACATCAGAGGAACATATGGAATACACAAGCTTTTGTGAATTCAGATACCTGACCCTCCCTAATCCTTGGGGTCGATGGACTGATACAAAATGCTCCTTATGGGCAGTGCCTCCTGCCTCACAGGGGGCTTTACAAAATGGACACTGCTTCCCACAGCCAAACACACGCTTGAAGATTTCATCCTGGGGATTCATTGACAGATTGGAGAGTTTGGTCTCAAATTCCAAACCACTAAACTGGGATAAGATTTCTTGTTCCAGCTCTGGAAGGAAGATTTGAATATGATCAGAAAGCTGCTCAATTTTTGCTGTACTTTTAAACTGTACTCCAACTAAGCTATCTCTCGAAATGATCAGGTCCTGCTGCAGCTCCTTGCAAAAGCTGTCTAAAAAGGCAGGGACTGTGCTATTATTTCCATTTATAGATTTTTTCAGAACATCCTTGATTTTATTTATTATTGTGGAAAGAATCTCTTTTTCCAAATCTCCCAAACTTGTCTTCCCTTCATAGTGATCGAACAGACATTTCTGTATCCAGGATTTGGCAAACTCTTCATAGTTTCCAATGTACGTCACATAGCTGTCAAAATCCATCTCCTCCAGCAGCTGCTTTAGCAAAAAGAACTGGAAAAAAGTCCGGCTGCTGTATTCAATGGCCTGTTTGCTGTTCCGAAAGTTGTCCACAATTTCAGGTCCAAGTCTTTGATTGACATAGCCCATGAGGGCAGGTTTGAGACACTGATCACAGAAATCCCTGGCCCTCATCTGGCTTTCATCCTTTTCCAAATAGAGAACAGTAAATATGGAGAAATACTGAGGTTTCAGCTTCCCCAGGCGTTGCAGAGGGTCATTTTCTTTGATAAAATCTTCATGCATCTTCTGAAAGGCATGAGCTGCTTCCCCCAAAATGTGAAGCTTCAACTCTACTTCAAAACAATGAGTAGTGGGAAGTTTCTTAACATCCTCCTGTTTTAACCTCTCATTAACCTTCCACAGCAGTTTTCCACAAAAGGTTTCATCATAGTCTGTTTTGGATTTAACTTTTTCTTCGATGTATTCCTTGCAATCATTCATTATAGATGTAGCAAGTGCTTCAGTTTTAGTGTGATATTCCTGTGAGAAGTATTCAACGACCTTTCTGATAAATTTCACGTCTAAATATTCATTTTTCATGGTGAAAGATGCCATTCCATAACACAACAGGCTTTTCACATCTTGTAACATCTGATTGATGGCACTCCCTCGCTTCTCCAGATCCTTTCTCAGCCGTAAATACATATCTTGATCAATTTGACGTTTCTGTAAATGACTAAGCTTTAATTCTGACAAGGTTTCTCTCCACATTGTTTCAAATTCTATTTTCAGTTCTGTGTCATCTAATTTATGTTTTCTGTTCCGGCATTCATTCAAGAGTCTGTCAACTTTCCCTTCAATTGTCTTCTTGTATCCAGACTGGATACTGTCTATCTTGCATTGTCCTCTTCGGATTCGAATTGCTTCCTCACAGTTACTGACTGAATAACGTTCAAGTTCTTTTCTGAGGCTGTTTGCACTCTGTTTGAAATCTTCTCTGTACTTTTCTATCAGATTCAAATTTGCAGCTTTACTTTTAAAATACTGTTCTAAATTCTCCAAGAGCTTCTGTTCTTCCTGCAGTACTTTCTCTTGTGCCTCAATTTCTAAACTCTTTAAATAATCAGCCTCTAGTTTCTCTGGCTGCTGATTTCGGATGGAAGTTTCTTTTTGGGATAACCAGAAATGCATCTCCTTGCGGAAACCCCATTCCCATTCCGAATACTTCATAGAGAGCAGATTATAGGCTTCAGCTACAAGGCTGTTTCTAAAGCTAAAGATGAAATTTTCATGTTTCACTGAGTTCCACAGGCTCCTTGCCCATTCAATAAATTCAGGAATGTCCTTGGCAGATCTGTTACATGAACGATCCTTTATGAATTCAAACAGGTATTTCTTCAGTTCACACACACACTCACTGTATCCAGTGTTTACTGGAGCCATGGGAGGGACACCATGCCACAGACCAGGGATGTACCAATTGTGTTTTTCTGAATCATACTCCATAATATCAGAAAACGCCATTTCCCTGCTTTGTTTTTCCATCTTTGCTGCAGCTTTGGTCATTTCATTCAGCTGTTCCAGGAGATGTTTCCTGTCCCGCATGTTTTGATCATGTGCAGACACATCACTGACGTTCTGATGCACAAATTGGCAGTTTGGCTGTTGTCCTATTTCCTCCATTCTGAGGAAGGCATGAACCACAATTTGCAAAATATCCTTCATTTCTGTGGCGTTCTCCATGGCCATGTTAACAATGGTGATGTCACTCAGTCCAATCACCACAGTGGCCAGCTCATTGTCATGTTGATAACTATCCTCCAGTGCTGTTAGTTCAGGGGCCTTCAGACCTTCAGTGTCTATCACCAGGATGAAATCACAGCCACAGAGCTCCTGAACAGGTTCCGTAACTTTAATGAGCGTCATGAAAGCTCCTCGGGTACATCGGCCGCTGCTCACTGCAAACTGGAGGCCGAACATGGTGTTGAGGAGGGTGGATTTCCCTGTACTCTGCACTCCCAGCACAGTTAGAACCACCATTCTGGACCTTCCTCCAGTCTTATTATGGAGACAAGTCAGAACATCTGTTACCCAGTTCATGGGGATGTTGGAAGCATCTCCATCTATCAGCTCCATAGGAAACCCTTCCAGCATCAGGTCAGCTGCTATGCCTGGGAGACGGATGAATTGCCTTTGGATTTCTGTCATTTTGCCTTCTTTAACCATTGAGCATTCTGCTTCATAAAACTGCCCCAGCTCACGCATGAAATGCTCCACCCCCAGGGAACTATCAGCTATTAATTTATCTAATTCTTCCAGGTTTTTTTGGTCTACTCCTGGAGTTTTACATTTCTTTTTATATTCGCCCCTCATTTTAGAAAGATTCCCTCTAGCAATGTTATCCAGGCTAAATTTCATCCATTTCAGGAAGTAATGTTTTTCCACTGGAGCCAACTGTCCTATTCCAGTGATAAACTTCATCAACCCGCTAGTAAGGTCACACTGATTCTGCTCTCTGCGTATTTTTAACCATTTCTGTTTCAGCTCGGATTTGTAGTCTTCGGTGGCCATGTCCCCTTGCCTTGTCATTCGGCACAGCTCTTTTTCCAATTTAGCCAAATTTTTCCAGGGATCCCCTTGAAGTCTCAGCATTTCTCTTTTGTATTTTGCCACATCTCTTATTTCTGCTGTGATTTCTTCAGCATATTTTCTTGCACATTGACATGCCTGATTGTCCTCATCTACCTGGATTCCTAGTTCACGTGCCATCACAGCCATGGCTTCCATGTTCATAGTCTTTGGAGATGACTTCACTAGGTTTCCTAGGATGGATTGCACCTTTTTGACAAGTCCTGCATTACTGGTGGTACTGTCCTTCACCAATACTTGTGATTTGCTCAGCTTCAGCACGGAGGCCAGTTTATTAAGGAATCCTCGATTTTCCCTGAGTATCTCATTCCTGCAGTTGAGAATGAAGTAGTATTTAGCTGTTGATTCTTTCAGAGATGATAACAATGTGCATTCTTTCTCACTAATAGTCTCGGTAAATATGAAGACTGCTGAGGAGATCTCTGTTAAAAAACTGAATTGCAGCCAGTGCGAATCAATGTCTCCACGCAGGTTTGTAATTGCGATGGGCTCTGGGAAAAGATCTGAATTCTGCCTCCCAGCAGGGAAATACCAGGAAATCTCAATCAGCCCATTTGCGATTTCCCGGGGGATGTTCCCATTCTCCATGTCCCGATGGACGAAGAAATCGTGGTGCTGCTGGGAGGGGCTGAGGACCTCATTCAGGAGTTTGGACTTGGAGAAGCTGCAGCTCCCGAGTCGCACAAAGGAAATGATTGGCATTTTGATGAGTACCAGACTCTCCTCTCTGAACCCTCTGCTCTCTGCCAGGGAGTGCGGCCTCCACCTCCTCACAATGTCGCGCATGGCCCACAGCATTAGGGTGCACTTGGTAGTATCCAGAGCAGGTAGCAGAAGAGGGAGGGCAAACTGGCACATGGACATTTTGGCCAGGATCTCCTGTTGTAGGAAACTGTCTGAACAAACCACAACAGCACAGAGAAAATCCAGGGAGTTCAGAGAAACTTTTATCTCAGCATCACTAAAACAGAAATTGTCATCAATATGCAGCTCCTCGTCATCATCCCCCATTTCTTCTGCAAGTGTCTTGTGCCCAATGCTGGTGTTTCTGGCTGACCCATTCAGAGCCATGACCTTCCTCAGGAAATGCCAAGGTAAATCACCTAATGACTCTGGAATCTTGTTCTTTATGCTCTCTGGGCAGATTTTCAAGACATCCCTCAACCTGATCTTCTCGCTTCTGTAGTTCTCCAGGTCTAATCTGGAAAGAATGTCTTGAAACGCTTTACTTCTTTCTGAAGAAGGAAGTGAAAACATACAATTTTTTACTCTGGAAAATTAGTTTAACTTTATATACTATTTACTAATTCCCTAGGCTAGTTGATGCTGGGGGAATTATGTAAAGCCAGGTAATTGTAATGAAAAGAAAAGCAGTACCCAGTAAGTGACAGACGCTCTATTCATCCTGGGCCCAATTCCTCTCTTATATTGGAACAACACTAAAGCCAATAGGATTATTTCTGTGTGAATGAAACAAAGTTCTGGCCCATTCTGTGAGCCTAGGCAAGAGTGTTCCCAGCCAACCCACTCTCACAGTAACTGGGCAGCTCAAATAAATTGGAACTCTACCCTGTTCCACACTATTAATAATCTCCCTCAGAATACCATCCTTGCCTGCAGATGTCAGCTTCTTGTAGACCAGTGCTTCTCAAACTGGGGGTTGTGATCCCTTGGAGGGCAGGGAGGGGGTCACCAGATGGTTGCATGGGCTCACAAGCTGTCACACACAACCAGCAAGGCTGGGACTGTCTGCCCTGTGAATGTCAGGGCAGACGGTACCAGCTGAATAGGGGTGTGGGCTTGCACCCAAAGGCTTTTCTGGGCACATTCAAAAGCATCTGGTGGTACAGATTTGGCCTGTAGTCTACCTATAGACAACTCATACCATAACATGCTTAAAATTATCTTTACCAAATAAGGACACGACAGCAGAGAAGTAAATAGTATCATACAACAGGCCACTCAAATATATCAAGATAACCTGCTTCAATACAGAAATAAAATCCTCTTTGATTGAACACCCCTATTTGTCACCTACCACCCCACAATGGAACCCATACACTTATACCTGGATGGTTACCCTAGCTTATCACCAAACAACTACAAGCCTTACTTGATGGGGACCCCATCATGAAAAAAAATCTTTCATGAGTTCCCAAAGCACTTTTGGCCTTCAATCAACCCCTCAAAACTCATCATCTGGAGAAGGCTCACCTTGGACCAGGAAACACCTACTCGAAGAAGGACCAGGCCCTGCCAGAACAACAGGTGCAAAACTTGCAGACAAATCCATTACTACAATGATCATCATACCCCAAAAGATACTTTTCAAGGTCATGAATACTACAGATGCTTATCACAACATATGATATACTTTATCCAGAGTGCTAAATGCCCTAATCACGATTATGTAGGTGAAACCAGACAATCACTATGCTCTCAAATAAATGTACAAAGGAAGATGATAAAAGACAAAAAACACCCTGACCACTTTTCACACAGTGATCACTCTCTATATCTGACCTATCAAAAGACAAGCCTGGGAGCTTATATCTATTTTTCTGCGAGACACCAAAAATCATGGATTGAACAGACACCCTGGATATATGGCTTATTACAATGATCTGTAACCCATTAACCCTCTCATTTTGTCCTATGACAGCAGAAGTGCTTATGGACCACTCTATCTTGATTGGTCCCTTACAATATGTACTACCTATTTACACCAAACACTCTGTTCTGCCTTGCATTTTGCTGTAACACTGGGAGACCTGAAGCAGACCTCTTTGACTATGTCTACACTATAAACAGTTAGGTCGACTTTGTTAAGTCGACCTAAAGTCAACCTTATTAGGTCAACTTAACAAAGTGCTTTCCCTTAACTGGGACTTATTAATTCGACGTAACTTCCCTTAGGTCGACCTAAGAAAGTGGACTTATGCGTCCACACTGGGCTTAGGTCGACCTAAGGAAGGGTTAGGTCGACCTAATGAGTGGTCCTTCATAAGTCAACCTAAGCTTTCATTAGGTCCACTTAAGGATTTTCTTAAGTGGACCTAATGAAAGTCTAGTGTGGACAGGGCTCAAGTTAGGTCGACTTAAGCCTCCTTAAATCGACCTAACTTGCCAATGTAGACATAGTCTCTGTGCCTCAAAGGCTTGTCACTCTTAGCAACAAAAGTTGATCCAATATAAAATTTTACATCACCCATCTTGGTCACTGTAATATACTGGGACCTACACAGCTACAACTATTCTGCAAAATACCTATGCTTTGCAGAAATCTGAGCATAATCTCTAGGAATATTACACATTTTATTTACTTTTAGGAAGTGTGCCTGAAAAGATGTTATCATTGCACATTCTCCATGCAACTATGTAAGAACAACTGCTGGATATGTTGCTTCTCTTCCACTAGGGAGTTATAGCAGAGCAAAATCAATGAAAGACAAGATACCATAATTAGCTTTCCTGAACTATGGAACTGAGCCATGCAGTTTCTGACAAACCTTCCCCTAATGTGAAGTTCTCATAACATTTTAGATGATGTCAGTAGGATCAAAATGAGCTCTCCCCTGATATCTAGTGATGAGCTGGAAGAGAAGGCTTCAGGAAAAAATCTTGTTTGCATAGACATACTCATGCTTTGTAAGTACGCAGCATGGTGGGGCTGCTTTGCCCAGAGGATTATTTTTGATGATGGTGTGCTCTGAATATAAAATTAGAAGGAAAACCTCAAGCTAATTCACAGAATAAACTGAGATATATTACAAAAAAGCTGTAACTTTTAAAAATTTTTGGTATAAAATGTCAAGGCATATTGGCAAGTTCCAGAGGGGTAACTGTGTCTGTATACAGCAAAAAGAATGAGAACCCTGTGTAAGATGCGGCTATGTCTACACTGACAAGTTAGTTCAAATTAAGGAAGCTTAATTTGAACTAACTAAAGCCATGGCTACAGTAGGCTTTAATTAGTTCAAATTAAGGGCTTCCTTAATTTGAACTAATAAATTCGAATATGCTATTCGAACTAAGGGTTAATTCGAACTAGTTAGTGCGAATTAACGAATGTGGCCATGTTAGTTCGAACTAATTGCTTAGTTCGAACTACCCGGCCCATTGAACTCAATGCAATTCGCTAATTCAAACTAAGCAAGTGCCATGGATGGCACTTGCTTAGTTCGAACTCAATTTTTCTAGTTTGAATTAAGTTAATTCGAACTAACTAAAATTAGTTCGAATTAATTAGTTCGAATTAAGTAATTCGAACTAACTTTAGTAAGTGTAGTCATAGCCTTAAAGACTAACAAATTCCTTTGGGCATAAGCTTTCATGGGCAGCAACCAACTTTGTCAGAATCAAGATACGTTGGGTAGCTCAGATTTGTAGGCATACTGAAAAGTCAAGGTTATTCATGACAAATGATGAATAGTCATTGGGCCAGAGAAAGGCAGTGAAAATGATTCTGTATCATGATAGATAGGGCTATGAAAGACCTAAATTCAAGTTCCCACTCTAATTACTTTAATTATTTATAAAACGTAGAATACCATCAAGAGGAGATAATGAAAAGGCTCCTTCTTCTGAATGATCCATAACCCGCTGGCTTGGGCACTTTCCAAAAATATAGGAGATCCGAGTTCAAAGTACTTCTCCAAATCAGATGAGGAAGGGAAGTGAAAGTGTTTCTCACATCCCATGTGAACACCCTTACCACTGGGCTAATGCTGTGAGTTAAGCACTACTTTCTCTTCCCAAATTGAAACAAATTTTGGGGGTGAAAACAAAGCATTTTATTTTGATGTAACAAAAAGAGAAGTTACTTTTACCTTATTGTGACTGGAGTTTGAGATATGGGGTCCCTAACTGTATTCTTTGTGGGTGCGCATGGACCTCATATGCCTGAAACTGGAAAATTCTTGCAAACAGCATCTGTTGGTCAAAGCCTGATCCCCTGTTCTCCCAATGCTCTTTTCATGGGGTAAAGGGGGTAGGGCAGACCAAACACCTCTTCAGTATCTTCTCTACTGCAAATCTTGCCAAAATCCAAAGCAGAGGGGAAGGAAGGAAGGTAATGAAATATAGAGAGCAACCACATTTCTCAGAGAACTCCAGTAACACAGAGTAAGTAATTTCCCTTTCTTCTCCGAGTGCTTGGTCCCTATCTCTATTCTGCTATGGGTGACTGATGAGTGGTACTCAGTGTGGAGGAGGGTTTGAGGATGCAGGTAGTATAGCTGCTTGTCAAACCACTGTCCCAAAGGATGCATCAGCAAATGAACCTTGGAGCAAGGTGTAATGTCTCATGAATGTGTGGATGGAACTCCATGTAGCTGTGAAGAAGGGGTGCATCTTGAAGTGATACTACTGGGGCCCTTTGTGCCCTTGTGGAGCAACCCTTAACCCTTGTGTGGGTGGAAGCTGTGCCAACTGAAAAAAGAGTAGGATATAGCCAGAGATCCACTTAGAGACCTCTGAGAACATAGAGCTTGACCTCGCTCTGCTCTGACAAAGAGTTTATGTGACTTTTTGTTCAGTTTCATTCTCATCCATTAAAATCGCACATGGAGGAAATGATGTCTCCTTTCCTTGGTAAGGGTATGAGACTTTCAAGGGAAAAAAATCACAGTTAGTGAACTAACTAGTTCATGTGAAATTCTGAAACTATCTTTAGAGTGATTTTTGGGTGTAGATGAGGTGAGACTTAGTCTTCATGGAATATTGTGCAAGGTGGATCAGCCATTATGGTCCTGATTTCACCTACCCTTCTGGCTGAGGTGATGGCAGCAAGGAAGTCAACTTTCATCTACAAGGGAGGCATAGAACACTTAGCTAAAAGTTCACAAGGTGGTTGGTGAGTGCTGTTGAGCAGGGCTGTCCTTTCAGGGGAGTGAATGAAGTGATTGCCCCAAGCACCACAGTTATGTGGGCCTTGCGCTGTCCCGCTCCCAGTGGGGCAGTGCAGGGCCTGCACCACCCCCTCTCTCCTCCCCACCATGGCCCCGCTTTGGATTGCTCCCCACTGCCTTTGCCAGCGAGCCACTGGGCCAGCCCTCCCCACTCCCAGGGCGGATCAACTGTCCCAAGGGCGGGGTGGGGTGGGTACGCAGGGTCAGGCCTCTCTGGGCCGGCCTGCCCCACACATAGTCCCCGGCTCCAGCTCCCACCGGCAGCAGCCTCGGGTCCCCAGCCAGGGCTGGTTCCTGCCGGCAGGGGCAGCCTGGGATTGCCGGGGTCCCTGGGGGTGGAGCAGGCCGGCGCAGCCCACTCTTCCCCCTGCAGCATGGGGTGGGGTGGGGGTCCCCCCAGGCCAAATGGCCGTGAGTCCCGCTTCCCGCAGGGACAGCCCTGCTGCTGAGAGACTGGTTTCTTTACTGGCAAGAAGGTTCTGATCAGACATTTCAAAAATCTGACTGTCCCTGAGTGAGTAAAAATGGACTGAGGCCCCGGGAGGCCGCCGGCGGGGCTGAGCAGACCCCGGCTCTGTAGGCCAATCACGGCCCCAGCCTGGGAAGTCAAGGCGGCCGGCGGATAGGAGCCCGGGAGCCCGCCCCAGCCGTGGCCACTCTGCTGCCCTAGCCGCGGGGGGCAGGCAGGCAGGCAGGCCCACGCACCTGCCCCAGCCCTGAGCCTGCCTGCTCCGCCCTGGGGGCAGGGAGGGCCAGCCCAGAGGCCGAGCGCCGGCCGGGTCTGCCGCGGCAAAGCCACAGCCCCGGGGGTCTGGAGGGAGCGGTGGGGGCTGCCGGGCTGCGCGGGGGTTCCTTAGTGCTGTGCGGGGGACCCGCATAGCTTAGAGGGAACATAGGCCTGGAGCCACGTTGGGGCCCCAGCCCTCAGGCCATGCTGGGGGCCGGGGCCAGCAAGGGGAGCCTGAGCGATGCTGCTGCCACTCAGGATTGGCAGCCAGGGGTTGCGGACCCCTGTTAGGGAAGCAGGAGACCGACCCTGATGGGGCCCCTTATTGCTCGGGGCCCTAGGCGGCCGCCTGCCTCGCCTACCCCAAAAGCCGCCTCTGGTCAGCAGTGTTACATAAGTACGTGCTGCCATGTGCCCCAGGAAAGAAATGCAAATCTGATCGGATGTGCACAGGTTGCACATAACCTCATCTATCAGGTTGCTCATGGAATGAAATCTCTCCAGTAGGAGTTAAGTTCTTGCCTTGACTGAATCTAAGGCTACTCCAATAAATTCTGTACTCTGCATTGGGGTCATCACAAGATAAAACAGTGATGAGATTAATACAAGGGCGTGTCCTGCAAGGAAGAAGCCATTCATCTAAATATGTGAAGAGATGAACCTCATTTACCTTAACTGTACTAGAAAGCCTTTGGAGAAGATTGTGCGTGTGGTTGTGAGACTGAATGGGAACACCCTCCACTGATAATGTTGGAAACCTACCATAAACTTGAGAGAACCTCTGAGGGACTATGAATGTCTATGTGAATATATGCAATTTTCATATTAAGAACTGTAAACCATGTCTTGATGATATTATCGATGTCAGTGTAACCCTACAGAATTTTTGTTTGTTAAGTTGTTGCAGGTCAAGAATGGGTCTCTGCCCTTTCTTCTTTTTGGGAACAAGACAATATTTCAAATGGAACACTTGCCTTGATATTGAAGAGAGACTGACTATCACTTCCCATTGCAGGAGAGAGTCTACTTCCTAAGTAGAATCTCTTCTTGACAACAGTCCCTGAAGAGCGACATGGAAGAGATTTTTGGAGGGGTAGGGATAAAAATTGAATGATATAGCCAGAATGGATGATATCTAGCATCCCCTTGTCCAGTGTTGTTACATTCCAGTTGTAAAAGGATAGAGTACTAGAAGCCCACCAAGGGATATGTGAGAAGTGTGTAGAACTCTGATCACTTTTCAAGGACAAAGTGATAATTTTCATCTCTCTTGGAGGATAGGGGCACATGTTGCTGCTGTAAGCCATACACCATTTGTCAGTCCCAGTAGCGATACAATGTATCTCTCTGTCTACACTCTACACACTATTGTAATAATCTTTGTAGAAAGTGTGCCTTGTGAAGTATTTTTTGAAAACTTACATTTTGTTGATCACTATTTCCCAAATAAAATGTGTTGCAATGTATGTCAAGTGTTAAAATTTTACTGTATGATGTTATTAACCAACTCATAACCCTACACAAGCTGAAGTTGGCAAAAAGGCCTGTCGTAAACAAAGAGGTGTGTGCTCTGCCTAATTTGCATTTACACAGTAAACAGGGTCATCAAGCAGGAAAGGGAATCAAAGGAAACTCAAACAGATGAGGAAAAAGCAGCAGGGAACGTCCTTCCCCCATAGACATTTTAGGAGAGGAATGAAAGTATAAAAAGGACAAATATCCCACAGCATCTGAAGTGACAAAGGAAGCATTCACTGGATTCTGAGAGAAAGGGTCTTGACCAAAGAAATTTGATCAATAAGAATCCTGAAAGTATACGGTGAGAAAACTTTGCTTTGAATTTAACATAATTTGTAAAATTGGGAACCAGTTGTGTTTCGTCTTGAGTACTTTTGTAACCACTTGTAACTTTTATTCTTCATTTTTTGTACTAACTTAAAATCTCTTTTTGTAATTAATAATTATCTAATCCAGTTTGATTAAATTGAACTGTCTGGGGAAACTCCATTTGGGGTGGCAAGTTGTGTGCCTATTACTTTGATGAAAGAAATAAGGGACTGTATATAACCCTGCATTGTCCAGGGGAGGGCTGGGCAATATTGGACATACGTATCTGGGGGGAAAGTTAATATTGGGGGGATGTTAGGGTCACCCTACAGTATAACCAAGGCTGGTAAGGTGAGGTTGGTTGACTGGAGCACAGAGGGACGTAGCTGGGAGTGACTTGCTGGAGGCTGTTTTGAGCAGTCCAAACTGGAGCCTGCAGTCGCAAAGCAGTGTAAAGCGCACCCCAGGTTAGAGGGCAGGGTAACAGAGCTACTCTGGATGCAGGGATTGCTATACAACTGGATCCAATGGGTTGCAGGATGTCTAGGAGCATGTGGTGTGTATCCTGGATCTCCTCTAGGAGAGTTAGAGCTTCTCTACCACTCTTGTGTAGCCAGGCTTGGAATGGATTGTGGATATGAGGAGGATTTGATAAAGGTTCAGTGACTAAAGATGCCTTCTTTGGTAGTGATGGACTTGGTACAACAGGCTCTTCATATTCTAATTCTTTGGGAGCTAAGTGCAAAGACTTACCCAGCTTGGGCAGGATCATATCTATCCTCTTCAGAGTGGCCTTTTAAAGAGGATCAGCTCTTGTGCTCCCTGCTCCTCTGACAAAAGCCTCAAGGCAGTGTGATTTCCCTTGCTCCTGAGTCAGGCCTTGCAATATAATGCATGCTCTTCATTGATTTTGACCAATGTTGCATGGGGCCCCCTGGCCAGAATCTGACTGGGCCTCATAACCTTTTCCACTATGTGCTTTTTAAGCCACAATTCCTGCACTCAGAGGGGTCCAGATAGGGAAGGAGCAATAGATATCCACTTTCCCAAGGCAGTACTCTGTTATCACTGACCAAGACGTAGAGGAGATGAGAGACACAGTTTATGAAGCCTGGTATTCTGGACATAATCTAATTCCTGTATCTGGTGCCAGAGCGGTTCCCCAACATGTGGGAAAGAACTAACTATACTGTGAAAACTATTTACATTATCTATACAAAGATGAAACTGACTAACTTTGAGAAGGACTGAAGACAAAGCTGGAGAGAAAGGAGAAACTTTGGACACTGGAGGTTCTGAGTCATGCCATGCTGTGGAAAGAAGAAAATGGGAGAGGCAGTTGGTTCACCCCACTGCTTGTATCATCTGTGCAGAGAAGGAGAAGAGCAAGGGCACAGGCGTTATACAACAGATAGTGCTTGTAAGAATTGTCCAGTCTAAGGTGCATGAAGTACATGCTTACCCACACTAGAAGACAAATAGGAAGCAGCACTTCAAGAAGATATTTGGACTCCTTTCAACTTACCAAAAAAAAAGTTTTTCTTTGAGCCAAAAGGTTAGTGTTTGTTTCTGGATTGCCAGCAAATTGAAATTCCCTTATTCACCCAGTTCCATGCAGTATCCCAAATTTCCCCAGAAAGATCCCCATAGACAAAAATCATCTCATTTTTGCACTGGGATGTGATGCCTCTGCATATGCAGACTGGCCTTTTATCTGTCTTTGCTGTAGACAAGAAGCTCATTCAGATTCAAAGTTTTTAAAGGGTATATAAGTAAACCATAAACTTTAATTTTTGAATGACTGGTTTTGTGTGTGCAAAATCTCAGCCATAATCTGGGATTCACTTAGTTTTTCATTTTGTTAATGCCTTTCAGAATTTTCTAAACCTCAGTACTTGTTATGTACTTGTCATGTGTATTAAATTATAACTGTAATTCTATTGGTAATAAGAAACAATACATTCACTCACATCAGAAGTTCAAGTAATATAATAGAAAATACCTTTCTGAACATCTGTGTCTTTTGTTGCTGAATCTTGCTGTGGTTCTGATTCCTGCTCCTGATTTAAACAATCTTTTGGCTCCACTTCTAGGGCTCTTGGAGTCTGTGATTCCTGCACCTGATATAAACTGTCTTTCAGGCTCATCTCTGGTTTCTGACAAGTGCCTGATGCCTGTGCCTGATTTTTTTCCCCCAGTTCTGGGGCTTGGCAAGGCTCAGATTGTAGCTCCTGATTTAAACCACCTTTCTTTCTTGCCTCTAGGGGTTGTGAGGAGTCCAATTCCTGTTTCTCATTTAAACCAGCTTTTGACACTGATGTTTGATGAGTGTCTGGTTCCAGCTCCTGATTTAAACCACCCTTCTTCCTTGGCTCCATGACTTGTGGAGACTCTGAGGGCTCCTGTCTGTGATTTAAATAACCAAGGAAGAAAAATAGAGGAGAAAAAAATGTTATTAATAGTAAATCAATAATTATGTATTATTTGCATTATTGTAGCATTTCAGAACCTCAGTCATGGCCTGGGACCCACTGCATTAGATTCTGTACAAAGAAGACAAACGCTACTCCAAGAATGCTTTTGTAATCCCTCTCAGCAGATACAATCACATTATTATTTTCTCCTATTTTGTGAACAGAAACTGCTGCAGGAGCAGCCTGGGCCAATGAAGTTCTGTTTTTGTGGATAAGACACTGAACTAGGGCTCAGGAAACTTGAATTTAACTCCTACCTGCCATGTACTGATCCATGGAAATAAAGGCCAGAATGTATTACTGTGGTGTTTTAGAAAACAACAGAGTCCTGTGGCACTTTTAAAGACTAACATTTATTTATCGCATGAGCTTTTGTGGGAGAAAATCCCACGTTGTCAGAGGATTTGAAGATGGGGAACATACAGAATGGGAGGAAATTAATTGAGGGAAATGTGTGACACAGAATCGAGTCACGCTGTAACAGCAAATCAAAATTGGTGTTGGGATTCAAACACTGGGGAACAGCATATAGAGGAAGGTGAGGTCAAATCACCTGTTGTAATGAGAAAAAAATCCATAGTCCCTGCTTAACCCTGAGGCAGAGTCTAATTTACATATAAATTCCAGTTCTGCTGGAAGGTGTGTAGTGAATGGCAAGGGGCTGCAGGAAGAAAAAGAAACAAAGAGTCCTGTGGCACTTTTAAAGATTAACAAATGTATTTATCACACGAGCTTTCATGGGAGAAAATCCCATTTCATCAGACGCTTTGAAGAAGAAGAAGGATGGTCTCGTACAGTTGAATCCTGCCCTGAAAAATTAGATTCTTTCCCACCTACTGCAACAGAATTCCTGTGTGTTGCTGAGCAAGTCATTTAAAGCAGATTTTTCACAGGTGGTCACTAGTGTGTTTCTCATTTCCTGGGTTTTCAACTTGAGACCCTGAGGTCTGATTTCAGAACTGCTGAGTACTCAGAGCTACAGTTGAAATCAATGGCAGCTGTGCTTTGAATGTAGAGATTGTTATAAAAGGCTATCTTCTCTGAAAAATCAGGTCTTAGGCATGTCAAATTGGACACCTAAAATTACTGGACACTTTTGATGTTATTCTCTTTTCTGTGTTTCAGTTCCTCATCTGTAAAATGGGAATAATTCCATCCAGTCACTGTACAGGGGTGTTGTAAATATGATTTTTTTTTAAGCAAAGAAATGTGATAATGATGAGCACCACAGAAAGCCCAGTGGTGAAATTAATAATTCAATCTTCAGAGCCATGTCTGAATAGCACACAGTAAGGCCTGGAGCCACAAACTAAATAATGAAGATAAAAGAAAATATTGAATAGCTGCTTATTTAGTGAGACCTGTCCATTCAGTGCACTGAATGAAGCAGGAGTCCTTGGAAAAAAACAGCATGTGATCACATAATCAAAGACTGACTCATAAAAACATTTGCACAAGGAGGCCAAATTAAGAATTCATGGTAGCCTTAATTCTGGCATTTCCTAGTTTCTGAATGATTGGTTTTGTAACTTTAATTATGTTTTAAACATTGTTTTATACAGTTTGCTTTTTCAAACATAGGGAATCATGTCCAACCCCTATCCTCCCCTTAAATTCCATCAGGTGGCATCATATTGATGTTATACTTAGAAAAGATGAGCAGGATCTTTTCAGGGGACAAAGCAATACACCATGTTTATTATGAGAAAACAAGGTTGATAACTACTATCTGGTACCTATAAACACATGTACAAACACGTATGCACGTGCGCGCACACACAGGCGCACAAAATGTTGTGAAGTTCATCAGATATAGTTACCAGTCCCGATCATTGCTTGAGACCACAGCTTAAATTCAGAACTGGTGTTTAATTAATGGGGGTGGGTGCTGAGTTGATACAGAGAATTCTTTCTTGGATGTCTGACTGATGAGTCTTGCCCATGTGCTCAAGATTTAACTGACTAGACTATTAGAGTCAGGAAGGAAGGGCTCTGCGGGTTTTTCACCTTCTTCTGTAGCATCAGGCATGACTCAATTGCTGGTGGATTCTTTGTATCTTTAAGTCTTTAAATCACTATTTGAGGACTTTAATAACTGAGTCATAGATTAGAGGTTTATTGCAGGAGTGGGTGGGTGAGATTCTATGGCCTGCCTTGTGCAGGATGTCACACTAGATGATCATACTGGTCCCTTCTGACCTTAGAGTCTGAGTGTATGATTGTGTGAGCTGCAGCATCCCCATTTTGTTTTCAATCTTTACCTACCTATGGATCAAGCCATCTGCAACTAAAGGACTGACACCCATCCAGGTATTGGATGTACACCATAGGGACTATATAAGCCTGCAAACTCCTCAATATTACTGGAAATCTGATGTATATGTCCTTTCAAATCATTTGCATGTACCTGATTGCTTTAATCATTTATCATTTCTCTTATAGTTTCTTTCCTTTCATAATAAACTTTTTTGTTTTAGTTACTAAAGGATGGGCTGATGTTGTATTTTGGATAAGATCTACATTAATATTGATCTGGTAATATGGCTGATCCTTTGGGGTCAGGAGAACCCTTCTGGTAAAGAGCATAGAGTTTTAAGTAACTTATCCCTTTACCTACTGACTGATTGGGAGACAGATACTGAAATGCAGTAAAGGGGGCTGTGTATATTTTGTTTTAGCTCTTGACAACCAGTGTGAAAAATCAGAAGCACTGTTTGTAGCTGGTTGGGAAGTCTGACTTCAGTGTCACCCACCAGCACTGGAAGAATCTGCTCTCCTTTCGCAGCCTACCCTGATGTTGGCATTTTCAGATAGCTACCCTGGGCATGGATAGTTCATACCTAGCTTAGGCGTAAACCCCATTGTGATTCTCAAATTAGGCACAGAATCATAGAAACTGGAAGGGACCATGACAGGACATCGAGTCCAGTTCCCTGCACTCATGGAAGGACCAAGTACCCCCATTAAAACATTCCTGGCAGGTGTTTGTCTAACCTGCTCTTAAAAACCTCCAGGGTGGGAGATTCCACAACCTGCTGAGGCAACTTATTCCAGTGTTTAATCACCCTGACAGTTAGGAATTTTTTCCTAATGTCTAAGCTGAACCTCCCTTGCTGTAATAATAAGCCTATTTCTTTTTGACCTATCATCTGTGATTAAGGAGAATAATTTTTTTCCTTCTTCCTCATAACAACCTTTTAGGTATTTGAAAACTGTTATCATATCCCCTCTCAGTCTCCTTTTTTCTAGACTAAACATACCCAGCTCTTTCAATCTTCCCTCTTGGTCAAATGTTGCAGACCTCTAATAGTTTTTGTTGCCCTTCTCTGGACTTTCTCCAGTTTCTCCACATCCTTTTTGAAATGAGGCACCCCAAACTGGACACAGTACTCCAGTTGAGGCCTAATCAGTGCAGAGTAGAGTGGAAGAATCACTACTCGTGTCTTACTCACAATACTCCTGTTAATACACCCCAGAATGGCATTTGCTTTCTTTGCAACAGTATTACACTGCTGACTCATATTTAGCTTGTGGTCCACTATGACACCCAGATCCCTTTCTGCAGTACTCTTTCCTAGGCAGTCATTGCCCGTTTTGTAGGTGTGCAATGGGTTGTTCAACCGTAAGTGGAGTACGTGGCACTTACCTTTATTGAATTTCATTCTATTTATCTCAGACCATTTCACCAGTTTGTCCAAATCATTTTGAATTGTGAGCCTATCCTTCAAAGCACTCACAACCCCTCCAGCTTGGTATTACATGCAAACATTATAAGTTTGCTCTCTATGCCATCATCTAAGTCATTGATAGAAAAGTTGAACAAAACCAGACCCAGGACAGATCCCTGTAGCACCCTGCCTGTTGTGTCCTTGCAGCCTGAATGTGAACCGTTGATAACCACTGCTGTAGGAAACACAGGCATCATGGCAATTATGTAGAATATGTTATGAGCATTCACAAAGGAACATGCTATAGCGTATTTGGCATCAAATCACACAATTATATTGCAAAACTGAACAGAAAAGTTACATAGATCATACACTAGGGGCACCCCATCACACACTGGCATACACTGATCCTTGATGGCAAAATTGCACCTGAACCACTGAAACTTAATTTGCTAGCTGCTACTACAGGAGTTAAGAGGAACATGCTTCCTCACCAAGCCTGAATCAGACTCATTAATTCTAGATCAGTTGTTCTCAAACTGGGGGATGTGAGATGGGGGAGGTGCAAATTTTTTTGAGAAATCAATAATATATTTAGTAATTGTATGTATACTGGTTGCTCTAGTGACTAAGGGCTATAGGTGGCGCTGTGTACTGTCTGACATTTATCTTGTTCACTGCATGGGGGAGCCTGGGAGGGCTGTGCATGTGGGGGTTGAATGGGGACAGGGTGTTTCAGGGACAGATGGGGGGAGGCTTGGACTCATGCATGTGCAGGGACATAGGGGAGAGCCCTGGCGGCTCACAGTGCCAGATCAGAGCAGGCAGCATAGTGTGAGCTGGCAAGCAGCAGCTGAGATGTGCCTGGGGTGGAAGGTAGAGCAGGCACGGGGAGTGTGTCTGCTCTCAGGGCAGCGTCAGAAGAATGGCTAGGGTCAGATGGGCTAGGGCTAGGGGAAGGGGAAAGTGGAGGTGCTTTGTTTTATTGCCCCCTCCTGCAGACTGGGGGAGGGGGAGGGTGGCAGGGGCTGGTGTCCACAAGGTGAAGATGCAGAGGCATCAGAGCAGAGGCACATCCGCACTTCAGGTGCAGCCGAGGCCCTGCCCCCAGTGACTGTCACCAGGCAAAGACCATCCCATCTGCTGGAGGGTGGCTCTGGCAGGGCAGACACACACACAGTTCTCCCCTCCCCCTCCCCCCCCCAGTGTATGCCTTGCACTGGCAAAACAGCCCCACCCTGACCCCATTCCTCAACACGGCTGGCTCTCCCTTTAGGTAGAGCTTCATGGCAAAGAAGCAGCAGCTGCAGCCCCACACCCTGGGGAGCCCCGCGCCCAGTGGCGTCCCTGGGCACACGGAGCACGTGCCCCAATCCCGACTCCCAGCGCCAGTGCCCTGAGTCTGGCGGGGACCCGGAGCACGGCTGCCACTGTCTGTATCGGCCTCTGGTAGGGCTGGGGACCCGGCCACCCCCGGCAGCCTGCTCTGGTCCCTGCCAGGGCCGGCGATCCGGGGCCTGGCCGACCAGCCCTCTGCAGCCCTGGCTGGGGCTGGCGATCTGGGGCCCGTCCACAACTGGTGGCGTGTTGCAGCCTCCACTGGGGCCAGCGATCCAGGGCCGTGCCACAGGTCAGTGGCGGGAGGAGCCCTGACCAGATCAGGTGCCCCGGCGGCCAGATTGGGCCCCCTGCAGGGCCCGCGCGGAGGCTCTGAGCCTATTTTTGTGGCAGTGATGCCCCTGCCCGCACCCTTCCAGACTTGGCTGGGTTGTGAAGCTGCCATTATTGATATGTAAATATATATATATATATTTTTCTGAAAGATGTGGGAAGGTGGGGGCACAATTATTACACAAAAGTCCATGGGGGTGGGCGGGCTCCATTTAAAAAGTTTAGAACCACTGCTCTCAATGGTTTAGGTACCACAAAATGGGGACTGAACAGTACACCAAGCACACGTGGGTTACATCAGGACAAAGTGCCTGTGCGAACACAAGGTTACCAACTCCAGAGTGGCAGCCGTGTCAGTCTACTTCAGCAAAGCAAACAAGGAATCCTGGGGCACTTTTAAAGACTAACACATTTATTTATTGCATGAGCTGTTGTGTGTGCAATCCCACTTCATCAAATGCATGAAGTGAAAATTGCAGCATGTCAGGTATATATACACATGTAAAGTCCAAGCCTTAGGTATTCCTGTAACAATACTGTGTAGATTACCCATAAAGATAATGAGGTCCTTACACCTCATCCCAGGGTGGCTATTCCAGATATCACCAGGATGTTCATTTAACAGTTTGGACACTGGGAGGTAAATATGAATGACAGGAGTTGGTAGCAGCAAAATCATCTCTCTGCCAGTTTTAAAATATCCTGGTATTTTTATTTCCACATTTCTGTACAAATCATTAAAGCTCTGTTCTGAATGATGGCAACAGACAGATGTTGGTATGGTCCTGACACAGTATGAAAATCAATTGATATTGGTCAGATCTTGAGCTTTGTACTTGATTTTACTCAGTTTTCAACTGTCTTGATTCAGTTTTACTTAATTGAACCCCAAGGCAGTGTCCCTGAGACAGGGTACCCAGGACTGGCCCTGTGATTTTTGTTCTAAGAAATTTCCCATAGTTTTGTGTGTGTGTGTGTGTGTGTGTGTGTGTGTGTGTGTGTGTGTGTGTGTAATAAACAATGGCACCTACCTCCTGTTCTCTAGCAAAATCGACAGCAAACACAGCCCCAATGAGACGAACAAATTTCTTCAGCATAAGTTTCTGTGGGCTGCAACCCACTTCACCAGATGCCCAGGACTCTCAGTTTTGCTGTATACAGCCCCAATGAAGTCCCACCACACTGTGTTTGTTACCTGCTTTATAAATAGTCAAAAGAAAACTGAAAGTAAAATGGTAGGGGGAGGGTGTGTGTGGAGGAGGGCTGCATGCCTGAAGAAAGACTCAGAGCCTTTCTGCTGATTCCAGGAAATCACACAGCACTAGAAGAAATGGAGCCATCTGAACCACAGAAGTTCAGCCCCAGTCCCTTTCTAGCTGGCACTTGGCCCTATCCCTCCATAGCACGTGTCCTGTGTGAGGGGGTGTGTGTGCAGATGAAACTGGAAATCTTGGAACTCAGGCTCAGGAGATGGCATATGGGGCTAACCTCGCCCCAATTTACTCTGATGCTGCACCTCCTTAACTGAGGGCAGAATTGAATCCACAATGTTCATTTCAGTGTCAGGCTGTGGCACATCACAGAATGTCTTGAGACCATTTTCTGCTTCCATCATCATGTTTGGCAGGTGAGTTCTCAGAGAGAGACAGATCTGACTTTGCAGCTTTCCCTCTGATGTCTCTGCTACTGGCTATCACTTTCAGGGACAGTGCCCCACACTTGGAATGGAGACAGGGAGATGGGATGAGAAGGAGAGAGAGATAGAAACAGGCCCAAAACACTCAATAGATGGAGACGATAAGGTGCAGCTCAGGGCCCATCATACTCAGGGGAAGAATGTAGGATCCACCATTTAGAGGAGAGTGTAATGGTGTTGCCCTTTTAGCTTAGTGGAACCCGATTTTGGGACCTTCTGGGTCATTATCTCAAGTGAAGCAGAAATCAGTGATTGTGAGTTATGGACTTGGTTCACACCTCAAAGTTGTATGGCTTTAACTACACTGGCATAGCTAAAGCAGCAAAACCTCCTGGTGCTGATGCAGCTTATGACACAGTTATGTTGTAGAAAGTGCACTCTTACTCAATGTAGCTCTGCAGACAACCCTATTCCATCCAGACCCACTATGATAGAGTCCCTCAGGGATTGTGCTCTTTCTCCTCTCATCACAGCCAGACAGGACTTTAGTTTTCTAGTCCAGACAGGCTTTAGGCTATGTCTACACTTAGAAACTTAGGTCGACCTTATTAAGTTGACTTTATTAAGTCAAATTAAAGAGTCTACACAGGACTCTTAAGTCGTCTTAAAGATGACCTTATGAAGTCAACCTAGAGAGTCCATACTAGAATCTCTAAGTCGACTGGTTAGGTCAAGGGGGAGCGGAGGCTCCTTTGGAGGCTATGGGGGCTTATCCAGGAGAGAGCCAGCCCCACAGGTGGGGGCTGGCTCTCTCTGAGACAGGTAAGCTGCTAGTGGCTTGTCCCGGGGATAGCGAGCACTCCATGGGGCTGGTTCTCCCAGAGACCGGAAAGCCGCTGCCGGCTCTCCCGGCTCTCTTCTCCCTGGGACCGCTCAGGTCCCGGGGAGAAAGGAACACGGGCTCCCTTCTGGCCAGGACAATGGGGTCCCAGGGAGAAGGGAGCCCCACGGTCCCTTCTCCGGGACCCGCGCTCCAGCGGATAGGGGATCCCCTATCCGCTGGAGGGCCATGCCAGCAATTGCCAGCCCTCCAGCTGACAGGGAAACCCCAGAGTTTCCCCAGAAATCCCCTCCCACTGGAGCCCTGGCTGGGGAGCCCTTCTCCCCAGGACCATGTCTCCTCTAGCAGGGAAGCTGCGGGTCTGAGGAGAAGGGAGCAGAGGCTCCCCAGGGGACGAGGAAGTCACGGTGGCTCCCTTCTGCCAGGGAGCCATGCTGGACTCCCTTATCCCCCCCCGCCCTAGGTCAACCAAGTCGACTTAGGGCATCTACACTGGCTTAAGTCAACTGAAGAAGTTGACTTAAGCTCTAGTTCGAATTAAAATGAGGTGTTATTAATTCAAACTAGTTTTTCCTTAATTCGACTTAATTTCTGAGTGTAGTCGCACTCTTAGAATCTTGCACCTCAAGTCTTCACACTCCAGAGCAGTCATCTCTTACATGTGGCCTTGAAGAGTCCAGCACCCCTGCTCTGCCTGAGCTACCTCTAAGAACCCCTTTTGCCAGGAGTCTGGGGAGCCCTACATGACCCCAAGTGGGCCATTCAGCCCCTGCAGCCAGAAGTGATTCACAGCCAGCATGGAAGTCAGAAGAGTTTATTAGATCTCAGGATCACAGCATAGAAGGACTTTGCTAGTAGTTTAATTGGAAGTTACAGCAGTGACTACCGAGGCTCCCGCTCCACCGGGTCCCTACATGGGACTGCCCTCTTTCCCCCCACCGATTCCCAGACCCGTCTCCTAGCCCCTTTGTCTCCTTCTTGGGCAAGGTGGTCACTCCTCCTAGTCTTCACCCTCCACAACCTCCCTCCACAACAGGAGGACAAAGGGGTCCAGCCAGCAGACATTGTGGTGGGAAAGTCTTTCACCCTCTGACAGCCTCAGCAATGATCAAACACTCAGATCCCATCACCAAAAAACATAATTAACAAATGGGGGGAACTGAGGCACACATGCCACATTCAGACAACACCCGAAGAATATCTCCACTATGTCACACCCACCCTTAATGTAACCTATGTATTTATAAAGGGTACATGAGCCCTGCTTCCTAAGAGAGAGATATCAGGGACTGCAGATGGGAAACCTCCTCTTGCAGATACCTCAACAAAGCCAGTGCTGCCCTGTCCCAGGGAGTAGCTGATAGCCTTTGTCTCTCCCTGGGCCTAGGGTCTCACACCAAACAGCCAAATGAAGGGAAAGATTGCTTATACATCACTGACCTCAGTGGGAAAACCATTAGCAGCTATCTGCATAACAAGGGCTTATTTATGGGGTGAAGGGAATTGGAGATTCTGCTATGGAGACATTAGATGCTATGAAATCATTGTCTTGCCTTCATTTTTCTATATTTGTGTGCGCCAAATTCAATCAGAGATCTTTGGATTTAGTCTGGGGAGAGTAATCAAGGCTGGCATGAATGAATTTGTAGATTTCCTACCTATTCCCTCAGGCCTATCGCAGCCATGGCATTCCTCTTCCACATAGGTTCTTCTAGGTTTAGATACCTCAAGGTAGGTCAGGAGTTTTTGTTCTCCTTGTTTGTCTCCTAGTCAAGCCAGTCCCATCCCCACCTTCCCTGGCTACCAGTCCTGGTCATGTGTCCTGCCAAGCACAGTTCCTGCAAAAACCTTTCAGTTTCTCTCCCCTCCATTAGTATCTAGTAAACAAAAAAGGTGAAAGATGAGCAGGAATCTTATGGAATATTAATAAAACTCCAGTCAGCTGAAAATGAACATGGCCAAAACCAAGCTGCTAATCTTGTCCCTAAGCCCTCCCCTCTTTTCTCTATCACTGTGGACAGCACCACCATCGTCCTTGTCACTCAGCCCTTTGCTTCCTCTTTGACTCAGCTCCTTTCTGTGTCCCAGACATCCTTGCGGCTGCTTCTTCCACACCTGGAAGATTTAATTTTTCCTCTTGGCCCAGACAGTCAGAAATATGGAAGAGTGTCTCCTATAAGCATTAACTGTACACGCCCTTCCCATCTGCTCCCTAAAACCCTGCCATTGTCTCACTCCGAGGAGCCCTTCCCAGGATCCCATGGCCTCCTTTAATAGTCAGGAGGATGGAGGGTGAGCTGGCAGGAAGGGAGAAAGGAGGGGAGCCTGGTGTGGGGAGAACGAATGGTGCAGTGGAGTTATTTGTGTGGGAAACATGGACAGCAATAATCAGGCTGGGAGATGGCAGAGAAGAGGGGCTAGAGTAAGGAACTATGTCTAAAACTGAACTGTGAGGGGCTGCGCGCTTGCAATTCAATCGGAGAGATGTGATTTCTGCACTCATGGGAGGCACAAGTTCTCCCCACACAGCCCCATGGCACAGCTGCTCAGACAAGGGCCCTCTCCCGGGCTGCCAGCATACTCACAGATTCAAATATCACTGTCTCACTCCCAGCCTATCCCCTCAGGGACTGTGGCAAACCCTTTTTACTGACAGAATCAAATGGAGGCTGTATGAGGTCACTGACTTAAGGGGCTGTGAGTGCGGCTGACCCTCGTGACACCTTCCCAGTGCCAGCTCCAGCCACTGCTTGCTTTCGTTTTCTCTCCCTCAGACCATTTCTGAGAAACAGTGGTGCTGGCAGAGGTCATTAAAAAGTTCTGTTTACTGCACTGGTCTGTACATTCCCTGGAGGAACCCTGCTCTCTTATGGCTATGACTGTTGAGCTTTATGGAGATCGACACTTATTCTGCATTTGAAGCAGAAGTTCAGCTTCTGGTCTTAGTATAAAACACACCACCAGTTACACACCTTGTGCAGTAACCTTTTCTTCTTTACCCTATTGACTCCTTGCACTAAATTTAAACTTGTCACAACCTGTTAAGCCAGTATGGCTTGTGAGTCTGTTTCCATCTTAAATTCCAGCAGTGCTTTTTTACCGTGCTACTCACAGTCCAAGCTGCATTTACCAAATACATATAATTTTCCCCCTCAGTTGCTATCAGCCAAATACTTCAGCTGCAGAGTGCTTCACTCCTTAAAGCATTGTATGATTTTACAGATTGCACACTGGCCTGTGCCCCAGTATCAATTTTCAAACTCACAGCTTTGTGATCATTAATGAGCAAAACACATTCCACTCGTCCTTGGAAGACTATGTACACAGAAAACTAAGTAACAAATCTTGTGAGTGCTCAACTGCTTCTGTGAGGGTAAAAATGTGTGTGCACTGGGACTTTTCCATTCCAGAGCTGTGCATTTTGGCAAAATAATTGCATTTATCACATCTTTGGTATTCTTGCACAGACACAGAACAATTCTTTATGGCATGGCTTTGACCACATTTCTAAGAACCTGTAGTTGTCTCTAATAGTCCCCCCCACCCCCCTGTTCTCTTGATCACTGGACTTATTAGCTGAAGGACACCCTCCAGTCCATGACTGCATCTCTTGGTACCTACTAAAGGCAAACTTACACTACCATGAAGTCAGAAACTTGTTGTATTCCTGCACCACAGAAGCATTTGGAATGATTTTGGCTAGCATGATACCCATTGAAACTGGGAGCCTTGGCATTGTCATTAATTGAAGAGAGACTCTAACAGTCATAACTGCAACATGGATTTCAGTGTCAGTGAGATTGGGGAAAGACCTTATGACTTACCAGTGTAGAACTCAGACCAGTGGGGAGCTCTGTAACACATGCTTTGTAGTCCTACATGTCTTTCAATGCCTTGCAGAAATAGCTCCCACTTGGGCACTCACAAATTGCCAGAGCTTGAGTGTCTGTACATAACTGCAGCGTGCCAGCTGCATCCTGGATCTCATCAGCCTAGGGTATATTGCGGGGGTGATCCCACTACAGCCTCAGTCCTGGATTTTCCTCCGCAAATGTGTCATGTACTGCCCAGCTCTCTCCTGGACAGTACATATATTTAAAGTTTGTTATTGCTTTAAAGGAATAGCATACCAGCTTATTATCTTGAAGAGAGTCACCCACACACTTAAACTTAAAGGCTATGTCTACACTTGCAAGTTAGTTCGAATTAAGGAGGTTTAATTCGAACTAACTTAAGCCTGGTCCACACTAGGCTTTCATTAGTTCGAATTAAGGGCTTCCTTAATTTGAACTAATACATTAGACTACTTTCCTATCTTCAAAGCGTCTGACGAAGTGGGATTTTTTCCCACGAAAGCTCATGCGATTAATAAATCTGTTAGTCTTTAAAAGTGCCACAAGACTCTGTTGTCATTAGACTACTTAGTTTGAACTAATGCTGAATTTGAGCTAGTTACTTTGAACTAAGTCCAATGTGGCCATATTAGTTCGAACTAAGCGGCATATTGACCTTCCTGCAACTTGATAATTCGAACTAGCAAATGCCCTGCATGGACATGCTAGTTCGAATTAAAATTCCAGGGTGGCCATGCTAGTTCAAATTAAGTTAATTTGACCTAACTCAAGTTAGTTTGAATCAGTTAGTTCTAATTAACTAATTCGAACTACCATTTGTAAGCGTAGACATAGCCAAACACACTGGATTAGATAAAATAGTAAAAGAAGTTTACTAATTACAGAGAGAGATTTTAAATGAGTACGAGTCACGAGACATAAAATTCAGAACTGGTTATAGGAAATATAAAGATAAAATGATTACTAGTGCCTTACTTATAGTGTATAAGATTGAAGCAAAATGTCTTCCATATGCTTCTGGCCAGGTCACTGACTAAAATTTTCAGGTCAGAATCCCTTTTCCAAAATCCAGTGGCTGGTTTTTGATTTTTGTTTTTTTGTTTGGTTTAGTTTTTTTGGGTCGACTTAGCTGCAGAGAATATAATGGGTGGGGGAGAGAGAGAGAGATAGAGAGTGTTTGTCTGTCTGTCTTGGGGTATTTGATCTTTCTTTCTATAGTTTCAGTCCCCATCTTGAAAACTGGGAAGTAGTAGACAAAGAATGTCTTCTGCTGTTTCTTTCCACTTGTTTGAGCTTCCTTTGTTTTCCCTTCCTGCTTGGTGACTCTGTTAATTGCTTAAATGAAAATTAAGGCAAACAAACACTCCTTTGTTCAAGACAGGCATGTCTGATCAGTTTGGTGCTATGTCAGTTTTGAATGTGCTTTTGGGCTGCTGCTGCCTGGCCCTCTTTTTCTGTACTTCTATGGCTGTTTGTCTTTCGATGTGCTCTCTCAGTTTATCTCTGCACTTCTGCTTGTCTCACCTACACACACCTCCATCCTTGCCCCTGGTCAAACACTACCCAGTGGCACCCTGCTACCCACTTTGTGCTAGTTTCTAGGCAGACTCTATGGCTATGTCTACACTTGCACTTTTAAGTCGACTTTAACTAAGTCGACTTAACTAAGTCAACTTTAAGTCGAATTAATTAAGTCGACCTAGTGTGCCTACACTTAAAATTAAAGTCAACTTAAAGGGGAACTTACAAAGTCGACCTAGAGCATCCACACTGGATGCTCTAGGTCAGTGGTGGCGAACCTATGGCACGCGTACCAGAGGTGGCATTTGGCGCCCTCTCTGGTGGCACGCACACCCAGGGGCGGACCTGTAATGATGCGAGGTGAATTTAAGCCTCACGCGGCTCCGCTCTTGTTATTGCAGAGGCGTGGTTGTCGTCGGGCTGGCAGGGCGCCAGCCCCGGGTAGAAAAGCCTGAGCCCCGAATCTATTCTGGGGCCCAAGAACCCAGAAAACTCCGGCAGAACGCAGGTTCCACTCTGCCCTGCAGGCAGGCTGCTGCTCAGCTGGGAGCAGCGGCCGCCAGCCGGGCTGGGGAGTTTTCAAATCTCCCGCCCCGAGCATGCTCCGAAAGAGCAAGTTCAGGGTGGGAGCAGACTCCTGGCCAGCCCAACCCCGGATGCCCCTACAGCTCTCTGGCCACATAAGCTTGGGGGCCGGGTGGGTGAGTGCTGGGGAGCTGGGACCGGGAAGGCTGGGCAGTCTGGGGAGCTGATGGGGGACGGGCAAGCTGGGAAACTGTTGGGAAACTGGGGGGTTGGAGAACGGGGGCCGAGGAGCCGATGGGAAACTGGGGGGCCAGGGAACGGGGACCGGGTGGGCTGGGAAGCTAATGGGGAACTGGGGGGTCGGGGAATGGGAGCCGATGGTGACTGGGAGGGTCGAGGCGTTGCAGCCGGCGAGCCGGAGGCAGGGAGCTGCCGGGCAACGGAGATTGGGGGGCCTGGAGAATACCCAGGCCAGAGGGACTCGGGTTCGGGGTTTCTAAAGGGGACTGGGGGTGTGGGGTGGGTTCCCCTGGGGGGCCCGGCCAGCTCGCCTCCTGCCTGGTCCCAGCATGCAGATGGGAGCCACGCTATGGCTGCTCGCCTCCTCTCCGAGCTTGGGGATGCAAGCAGCCCTTACTTTCTCTTCTTTCTTTCCTTTTCTTCTCCTTCCTTTTTTTCTTTCCTTTTTAAAAAAACCCAATCTTTAAAAATTAATTTTAATTAAAAACCTTTAAAAAAGGTTGTTAAAAAACCTTTCTAAAATTAAATTTCAATTAAAAGTAATTCAAATTCAATTAATTAAAATAAACCCAATCAATTGTAATTACAATCATTTTAATTAAACTAATTAATTTTTAACTTTTAATTAATAAACTGGTGGCCCTTCACGGTTTTAAAATCTATTTTGGGGTCTCAACCAAAAAGGTTGGGAACTACTGATTTATAATGCAAAATTTTAAGTGTGTTCATTTGCTTATTCCTTCTTTCTAATGATACTGCTATCTTGGGGGGAAAAAAGAGTCCTGTGGGGTCTAGGGGTGTGGCCTAGCTGGGGAGGCGGGCTAATAGGGGGTGGGCTGGGGGCCAGAGCCCTGGATCTTTTTGCTATCCAGCAACGCCCCTGCATGAGCGGCGTCTTAACTCTGCCCCTGCCTCTGCCTCTGCCTCTCTGCATCCGCCCCCTCCATCCGCCCTCCTCCATCGGAGTTCTCGGCTGGATTGTGCGCCCAGGCAGTAAGTGGCTCCTCAAGCCAAATGTAAAATAAAAATATAATTTAAAAAAAAATTAATCATGTCCAGAAAGGGTTATTGCAGAGCGAAGCCATGAACCTTGAATTAGATTAGGTAGGAAATGCACTCATATGCCTTTTTCAGAGCAGGCCAAAAGCTGGTGGTCAGCAAATTCAAAGGGAACCCCAGTTGAGAATCACTGCTGTAGATTGTTGATTCAGGGAATATCCATTTCTTTAGTGTTAACAAATAGTGTTAGCTATTTTTGTTATAGGGATAGATTTGTATTGGGTGATTCATTTTTTTTTAAATTTTGTGTTTTTGTAGACTGTGTTTTGAACACCCAAAAATGAGTACAGCAAAAAAAAGCAAAGGCAGATAGTGGAAGATCATTTCAAGAGGCCTGGACAGAGTCATTTGGAGTGATAGAACGCAATGGGAAAGGATTATGCATTCTGTGTATTAAAAGTGTTGTGTGTCGCACATCAAGTGTCAGACGGCACTTTGACATCAACCACAAAAAATGTTGGTAAACTTAGTAAAATTGAAAGAAAGGATTCCAAAGGGGTAGCCGTGTTAGTCTATTGTAGAAAAACAACAGAGTCTTGTGGCACTTTTAAAGACTAACAGATTTATTAATCGCATGAGCTTTCGTGGGAGAAAATCCCACTTCGTCAGACGCTTTTCAACATCTGACGAAGTGGGATTTTCTCCCACAAAAGCTCATGTGATAAATAAATCTGTTAGTCTTTA
>ML685955.1:1150759-1163545 GCA_007922175.1 Pelusios castaneus
TTTTGCGTTATGCTGCTGGTGACATCATGAGAGAAGAGCTTGTGAAACTGGTATCTTTGCCTGTAAGAACACAAGGGATAGAGATCTACAATGCTATGATGGAGGCTTTTTTGTCACAAGACATAAGACCAGAAAAAGTGGTTTCAATTACTAGTGATGGGGCACCTTCTATGGTGGGGGCAACATCTGGTTTCATACAGTTCTTTGTTAAAGAAACAAAACATCAAGTCATTCAGTTCCATTGTATTATACATCAAGAAGCTCTTTGTGCCAGGGAAAGCAGCAAAAAATGTGACGATGTCCTCAAAGATGTCACAAAAATTGTGAATTACATCATGGCTCATGCTCTGAATTATCGACAGTTTCAAGCACTTCTTGAGGAGGTTCAGGCACAGTATAATTGTTTACTTATGTACAATAATGTCCGGTGGCTGAGCAGAGGACAAGTCCTGGAGAGATTTGTAGCCTGCTTGGATGAAATTAGGCTGTTTTTAAATGAAAAAGGGCAGGATATCTACAGCTCACTGATATGGCTTGGCTTACCAACCTCATGTTTTTTACAGATTTTACACTACACTTCAATGTACTTAACAAACAACTACAAGGTGTAGGGAAAACAGCAGAAAGGATGTTTTGTGATAGCAAAACATTTGAGAGAAAACTGCAGGTTTTTGAAAGAGACCTTGAAAGTGGGCAGCTAAAATATTTTCCAAATCTAAAAATGCATTTAGAAAATTCTACAACATTTGCTGACAATCCTACAAGCCATCAGGAAATTCACAAGGAATGTTCTAGCATTGTAGCAGCTGCAAAGGTGAATTTTAGTAACAGATTTTTACAGTTCCGTAAGATGGAGACAACCCTGTGTTTTCTTACTTCTCCAGATAAAGCCAAATTTGAAGAACTTGATCTTTCCTGCTTACACTGGTTAGATTTAGGAAATCTGGAAATGGAGCTATTGGAATTTCAAGAAAGCTCTATCTGGAAAAATAAATTCTATGACCTGCGTGAAACACTGGAGAAGATAGAAGTGATGACAAACGACAGCACAGTTAGTCCTGAAAATGAAATCCTTAAAGTGTGGAATTCTCTGCCAAATAATTTTAAGTCAATGAAAGCACTTGGGATTGCATTCATTACTTTGTTTGGCTCATCTTATGCTTGTGAGCAGCTGTTTTCAGCTTTGAATTATATCAAATCTGACACCAGAAACAGACTAACAGATGACCTGAGTGCTGCATGTGTTGCTCTCAAACTTACAAAGTATGAGCCAAGGATAGACAAATTATCAACATGCATACAACAGCAAAAATCACATTAATTGTTCAAAAGCATTCTAAATGCAAACTTTTGCCTTTCAATAAAAAGTTGTTTGTATCATTGAAAGCTCCGTTATTGTGTTTTTCTTTTAAGACAAAAGATGTTAATGTATAAGTTGTTTTTTCTAAACTAAAAACTCAGTATTGGCACTTTGCGATAAATAAGTGGGTTTTGGGTTGCAGTTTGGGCACTCGGTCTCTAAAAGGTTCGCCATCACTGCTCTAGGTCGACTTTGTGGGGCTAGGGGGACCTTGGGCAGGTCCACGGTGGCAGGGGAGGGGCACCCCCTGTGTGCAATGGGGCAAAGGGGGACAGGGACCCTGGCAGGGCAGAGCCCTGTGTGTGATGCTGTCTGGATTTAGGGAAGCATTTATGATATTATTTTCAATGGCTATCTCATAAATGCTATAATCCATAGGAACTATGTCATGTTTGGTATCAATAGAAAGGTAGTAATTTGCTGGGAATTATTATATAGTTTATGTCTAGGAATTCTATTTCGATTAGAAGTTAGGAATTTGATGTTATAGCCATACGTTAACTTGTGTCATTCTGGAGCAATGCCTTAGACGGGAGGATGTGAACAACCATTGTCTCCTCAACGTTTAGGAATTTTCCAGGTAGAATGGTCCCAGGGAGTATCCTGATGGGCCATTAAGGACATAAAAAAATACAACCATTGTGTCCTTAATGGCTCATCAGTTTACTCCCTGGGACCATATCACCTGGCAGATTCCTTAACATTAAGGAGACAATGGTGGTAGACAGCCTGTCTCAGGTGTTTACACAGAATCACACAAGTTAAAGTATAGATATAACACCAAATTCCTAACTTCTAATACAAATACAATTCCTATACATAAACAATATAATCATTCCCAGCAAATTACTACCTTTCTATTGATACCTGAGCCAGGGAGGACATTTGCATTCCCTCTGTCATGTAATTCTCCAGTCTCTTTGCTAGAGATAGTCCTGAGGGTCTGTGCTATGTAACATGCTTCACACCTGTACACACATGTTGCTGTAGGAAACATGGTACCACAGTAATTATGTAGAATGTTACAAGCATTCATGAGGGAACCCTGCAGGGCATATTTAGTATCAAACCACACATTTACATTGCAAAACTGAACAGAAAAGTTATATAGATCATGTCCTAGAGGTCCATGGATGTGCATCCTGTGTCACTCCCCCCTCCCTCCCCAACCCTCAGCAGGTGCTGGTAGTGTATTCAGCAGGGAAAAGGAGCACATCCCTTGCTGGTCCCACTCCCCAGCTGGGGAACAGGGCCAGCAAGGGACAGGAGCTGCAGAGCGCATGGATCTTGAGGCCCCAGGCCCTGCTGGGGGTGGGGTCAGCAGGGAAGAGCGGCCACAGGGCCAGGAGCCCTGTGTGCCACTGGGTGTAGGGACACATGCCAACCTGTTATACAGCTTAGATATCTCCCATTGACTGCCAGCGCCAGCGTACACCAGGCCTCAGAGTTCAAATCCAAAGCTATTGAGAAATTTGAAAAAAAGGCTTCTTGCCACAGTCTGCCTCTGGCAAAAGTATTCAGTTTGCCCCCCCCCCTAATAAAAGGAATAGAGGTGGATTTCCACATTGATAATATGCAATGATTACACCAATGTGGTTGTCACAGAGAGAGGTGAAACAGAAAGTTTCATTCCATTGTGCTATTTTACCTCTTTCCGCTCAGTAGTCTCTTCCTCAGTTCTGTCTCCCTCTTCCCTTTTCCCCATGTTGTTCATTCTCAATCCACATCAGAGATTAATAGAGTCTTCTACTAACCTGGAGACATGAGTTCAGTACTTCAAATAACAGGTCTTTCATGATATAGTCTGATATTACCTGAAAGGAAACAAAATATAAGTCAACAAGACAAAGTTATACACATGGGGCCAAATTTCCAAAAGACCTCAGGGCTACATTTTGGGTTCTCAGCACAACATGCTGTGATTCTTCAATGGGTGCATCTACACTTGTAAATTAACTCGACTTAATTTACTCTGCGTCTACACTACACTTTTCTTAAATCGACTTAAGCTTTGTTAAGTCGACTTAAAATAACAAGTATAGACATAGCTAGAGAGAGACTAAGGCTATGTCTACACTTGTTAATGTAAGTCGACTTAGCATGTCTCCACTCAAAAATTAAGTCGACTTAGAGGGGACCTTGCCAAATCGACCTAGAGCATCCACACTGGATGCCTAGGTTGACTTATAGGGGCTAGTTGGATCTGGGACTGGTCCACGGTGGCGGGGGGGGGGCACCGCTTTCCATGTGCCAGGGGGCTCAGACTTTGCCCCATTGTACCTTGGTACAATGGGGGCTGAGGGGGACAGGGACCCTGGCAGGGCACAGGAGCAGGGTGGGCAGGGCTCTGTCCTGCCCTGTGGGGGGAGGCAAGCCAGGCTGTGGCTGTGTCAGCCACCCTGGCACGGAGGGCATTGGGGAAGCCCTGAAGCCCCCTAAGTCGACTTAAAGTCGACTTAGGGCTAATCTGCGTCCACACTGGCTAAATCAACTTTCTAAAGTCGACTTAGCCAGTAAAGTCGACTTAAAACTAGGTTTAGTAAAGTCGACTTTAATTTTCCTTAAGTCGACTTAAGGAAATTGTAGTGTGGATGCAGATTAAATTAAGTCGATTTATGCAAGCTTAAGTTGACTTAATTTGTAAGTGTAGATGCACCCTAAGAGGTACACTCTCCTGCCACTAGCTGGGAGCCAGGCTGCAGACGCCCACCTCCTGCATGGTCCCAGTGCACGGGGTTGGCTCTGCAGAAGGGGTCAGGGGGCCACAGGCCAGCGCAGCTGTCGGGGTCTGTGGGAGGCAGTTGCAGGGCGGCAGGGAAGAGGAGCACAGGACATGCTACTGCAGGGGGCTCACAAGTCAGCCCACAAGCTGGCCCCTGCTGCTGGAAGCAGTGGGGTGGGAGGCAGGCAGCCAGAGGCTGGTATTCAGGCCTGTCTCTCGGTTTGGCTGCAGCTGGTAGACAGGCTGTGACCACCTGCCTTCCACCTGGTCCCAGTGTAATGCCCAGGGCTGAATGCACATCTAATGGTAAACACTCAAACTTGGGGCCCATTTATGAGCACAAACCATCATTTATGGTTGTGGAAGTTTTAGGGTTTACCATTAGATATGCATCCAACCCTTTAAAGAAAAAGAAGAAATCTTTCAAAACATTTTAATTTTAATTAAAAATTAAATTAAAATTTAATTAATTCAATTTTAATTTAATTTTAATTAAGTAGACTTGTGGCCTTTCAGGGTTCGAAAAATTATATTTGTGGCCGTCAAGCCAAAAAGGTTGTTAACCACTGGTGTAGACCCACTCTATCAAAGCCAGAAGTGCTCTCTGGTAGACGCAATTAACCCAGTTCCCCGAAAGGAGTCAGGCTGCGTCGACCCGAGGGCATTTCCCATCAACATTATGAGGCTTTTGTATGTTCTGTCAACTGCCCTACGCAATGTAGACCAGCCCTCAGAGTTCAAATAAAAAGTTATAGAAAAATCTGAAAAAAAAAATGCATCTTGCCCTAAATCTGCATTGGGGAAAAGGAACTCAGTTTGTTCCCTTCTAATAAAAGAAATGAAAATGAATTTCCTTATTGATAATCTGTAGTGATCATACCAGAATGGTTGTCACAGAAAAGAGTGAAAAAGAGAACTCGATCCCCCCTGTGGTATTTACCTCTTCCCTCTCAGTTGTCTCTTCCCCACCTCTGCCTCCTTCTCCACATTTCCCCATGTTGTTCATTCTCAGTCCACATCACAGATTAATAGAGGCTCCTACTCACCTGGAGACCTGGTTTCAGCACTGTAGATAACAGTTCTTTCACAACAGGATATACTATTCCCTGAATGGAATAAAATTTAAGTCAACAAGACAAAGGAAGCCCTTAGTTCGAATTAAGGAAGCCCTTAGTTCGAACTAATGAAAGCCTAGTGTGGACCAGGCTTAAATTAGTTTGAATTAAGCTTCCTTAATTCAAACTAACTTGCAAGTATAGACATAGCCAATATGTCTCATGTCTTGCTCTGCTGACCCAGCCCTTACAAAACTCACCAGGTAAGCTGTAGGGGTATGTCTACACTTGCAACTTAGGTTGACTTAAGGATGCTTAAATCGACCTACAGAACTCTGCGTCCACACTGGGCTTTTATTAAGTTGACTTAAGCGCTTCCTTAAGTCGACTTACTTACAGCTTAAGTTGACATTATTAAGTCGATTTAAGTCGACTTAAAGCCAGTGTGGATGGCTATGTCTACACTACAGGCTCTGTTAAGTCGACTTAACAAGGCTGACTTAAGTTGACTTGCAGTGTAGATACTCTGTTAAGTTGATTTAACAAGGTCGACTTTAAGTTGACTTTAAATCGACCTTGTTAAGTCAATTTAACAGAGTCGACTTAGCTTTACAAGTGTAGATATACCCTAGGTGACCTTGAGGTTCCTCCATTATGGGTTTCTGTGTTAATAACCTCTTCATTTACATGAACAGGTTGGGCTTTGATCTCCTTTACTTTGGGCAGTGATTTCACAGATGTTCAGTGAAGTTACACTGATAACTGCTATTAGGATCCAACCCTCTGCTTTCACCAGAGATTTGTGATGGGAACTACCAGACTAGGAATTGCTTTGGGGAGGCTTGTGTTAAACCTTCCAGCCCTTCTCTTCCTTGCCAAGCATAATATGGGATTCCCTCCTTCTCACCAGGTTCAAGCCCTCTTTCTGTGATCTCTACTCTCAATTGCTGCAGAGGTCTGTTCAAAGGCATCTGCTAAAGCAGCTGTCTCTTCTGGAGACTTTAAAGATTTATCCCAGAGATATTGCTTTACATCATCTTCACATGTACTAAGAACATGTTCTTGAGCAATGAGGTCAAACATTTGCTCATAACTTTCAAACTCTTTCCCTCATTTTCCAGAACTGGACAAAGCACAACAATTGAGGCTTCAGTAGTATCAAGTAGAGGAGGACAGTTACCTCCCATGCCTTACATACAACTGTCCTGTTAATACAACCCAGAATGATATTATTTTGTTTTGCAAATACATTATATTGAGTACACAGGCCAGGAGGCATTGCTCCAAGTAGTGAGTGGTAGTAACATCTGTGTTCCTATGGCTAGAGTGTGGATACAGTGTAAAGTAATCTAAGGTTTGGGGTGTTGGACAAGATACTGTGATGTTTCCCTCTGCAATCTGGACTGATATATCACTATGTCACTCCAAGGCATATCTGTGGACAGCTTCCTCAGCTTCCCTGGACTCAGCTGCTTCTTTAAGCTTCATTTCTGCCCACCACTTCTGAAATTCACAGGACTTTTCTTTCTCCTGGACCTCCAGCAAAGCACTCTCAAGTTTTGCAGCTGCCTCACTGGAGGGCATTTTTTTGTTTTCCTGTGCTTATTTCTCTCTTTCAAAACAAACAAACAAACAAACAAACAAACAAACAGAAAATAACAAAACATCAAGCACACAAGTGATCTCCTGTCTGTTGTCAGCCATGTGGTCTTCTTCTGACTGTTCTCAGTCACTGCACCGAAAGCTTACTTAAAATCTCCAATACCAGTACTCAAAGTGTGAACTTCTTACAGAGCAACAAGCTGTGCATATACCCTGCTCTCACTGAACCACTGTGACATTCCCCTCTGCAATCTAAACTGGCATCTCACTTCACCACCTCAATTCCTCCACTCCTGGGGCCATCTTCCACTTGCCTTGTTGTGTGCAGGGCCGTCGCTAGGGGAGGGCAAATGGGGCAATCGTCCTGCGGTTACACAGGCCACGCACTGTCTCGCTCCCAGCGGGGCAGTGCGGAGCCTGCACCGCGGCCCCCCCCCCAGCCACACTCCTCCCTGCTCCCCGCTGCCTTCGGCAGGGAACCGAAGACAGCGGGGAGGGCAGGGAGCACTAAGCCTGGCCCCTGGGCTAACCCTCTCTGCCCCCAAGGCGGAGCAGACAGGTCCAGGGGTGGGGCAGGTGGGCAGGGCAGGTGGGCAGGACCCACCTCTGGGCCAGCCTGCCCCATGTGGCCAGGGCCAGCCCTCACTGGAGGGCTGCCCTTGGCCAGAACTGGCTCCTGGTGGCAGCCTCGGGTCCCCGGCTGGGGCACTGGCCACGGCAGCCTGGGGTTCTGGCTGCGGCCGGCACCCCCCACCGGTGGCCCCACTTTCCAGGGCCGGGGCCAGAGCCTGCGGCCTCAGCCTCCCCGCCCGGGCTGGCTCCCTGGGGGGGTGGAGAGGCTCAACTCCCCTCCAGCATGGGGGGGGGGGTGCCCGGGGCCCCGCTCCCACCAACGGACAGCGCTGGCTGTGTGAATCCCCACTCCTGGGTTAGTCCACATCCAGCCACCTGCAAGCCAGCAGTCCCTGGCCTAGAGAATGAGTGCTTCTGGCCAATCACTCATGGGATTCTGCAATGCTATGACCCCGCCAGCCAGTATCCCCAGGCCCAGATTCAGCCCTAGAAACTGCCATTTACAGAGTTCTGTGCTGCCCTCTGGAGTCTGCAAGGTCATTGGTTAGTGAATTCATTGAACAAATTGATATATGTCATCTTTGTCACTTTAAATGAGGTTTCTGTACACACTACAATCACGTGTATTGCTTTATATAAAACAAACACGAGTTTATTAAATACAGTAGAATTTTACATTTTATCAGGTGATCAGGCCAGTCCACTGTTCCTGTACACATGCCTTTGCTCATCTTTGTGTTTGCCTGCATCTATTCCAGCTATGTGAAACATATATTTGGGAATATTGCATAGCAGAGTTTCAGACCTAGGCACGTGACATTGTAAGAAGCACCCTATCATAACAAGTTCCAAAGGAGTATCTGTGTTAGTCTAATGCAGAATAACAAACAGTGTCCTGTGGCACTTTTAATCACAAGGGCTTTTGTGAGAGAAAATCCGACTTGGTCAGATGCTCTGAAGATGGGGAAGAAGTTTTTCCTATCATACCAGTAAAGTTCAATATGTCATGAGCATTCCAAAAAGTTTGATGTGACATACTTTTATTAAATAACACCGTTACACTGTAAGGGTAAAAATGAATGATACACAAACTGCATCCTAACAGTGCACATGGGGTACAACATAGAGTAGTGGTCAGCATAGGGTAGTGGTAAGTGAGACAGATGAACCATGGAAACCTTTCCATGATGCCTAATGTGAGGGCTCCAGGTTGGCAGCATACCTTCCCATGGAGCTTCCAGTTCGTCTTTCTCTTTTGGAGAATCTGTAATCATCTGCAATCCGCTAGCATCCTCTTTCCCAAAGGTTTCCATGAATGTCCTGTTGATGAGTTTCTCATGCTCCTGGATACTACACAGACAAGCCACCTCCTCTTGTGTGTTAACATCACCAAAATAGATATCAGATGTTAAATTGATAAAAATGCATTTAGTTGTTTAGACGTAATTAAAAATGCTTAGGATCACACAAGAATGATCCAGTGAAAGCAATTAATATATTGTGCAACATCAAAGGACAGAGATTTTGTTGAATGTATTCCTAACTCCCTCCAGAAAGGAGAGACCTACACATGTACTCATCCTATTTGGTTTGGACACTGAAGAGGAGGGGATAAAATAATTCCAGACCAGGAGAAATTGGATCTCCCCTTGCTGTTTGGGCTCTCAGGCTATGTCTACACTTGTAAAGTTAAGTTGACTTAAAATAGACCTTGTTAACTCAGCTTAGAGGCTATGTCTACACTTGGCCAAATAATTTGACTTTGCTAAGTCAATTTAGCATGTCCACACACAAAAATCAAGTGGACTTAAAGGGGACCTTGCCAAATCAACTTAGAGCACCCACACTGGATGCCTAAGTCGACTTCTAGGGGCTAGGTGGACCTGGGACTGGTCCACGGTGGCAGGGGGGGCACTCCTTGCCAAGTGCCAGAGGGCTCAGCATTTGCCCCATTGTATGTGGGTACAATGGGGGCTGAGCAGGACAAGGACACTGGCAGGGCATAGGAGTGGGGTGGGCAGGCCTGTGTCCTGCCCTATTGGGGGGGGCATGCCAGGCTCTGGGTGTGCCAGCCACCCTGGCAGGGAGGGCAGTGGCAGAGCCCTTGAGCCCTTTATGTTGACTTTAAGGGCTAATCTGGGTCCACACTGGCTAAATTAACTTTATAAAGCCAGTAAAGTTGACTTTAAACGAGGTTTTATAAAGTTGACTTTAAAGCAGCTTAAGTCGACTTAAGGAAATTTAAGTGTAGACGCAGATTAATTTGCTTAATTTGTAAGTGTAGTTGCACCCAGAGAGTCTACAATAGACTCTTTAGTCAACTGGCTAGGTTGATGGAGAACTGCCGCTCTGAAGGAAGCCTAGGTTCCCTGGGCTAGGGGAGCAGCAGCTCTCAGGTACAAGGGGAGCTGTGGCTCCTGGGGACAAGGGGAGTCCGGCTCCCGTGCAAGCAGGGAGCCATGGCTCACCCTCAGGGACAAGGGAACCACGTGTGGTTTCCCTGTCAGAAGGAAGACACATTCAGCTCCCTTGTCCCTGGGAAGCCGCACGTGGCTCCCTTCTGACAGGGAGCTGTGTGCAGCTCCCTTGTCCCCAGGGGGAGCTGCGGCTCCCTTCTTGTCAAGGAGCCGCAGCTCCCTTATCCCTGCCGGGTGCTGGGACTCCGTTCTTAGGGAGCCGCACCTCCCTTCTTGCCAGGGAGCCAGGACTCCCCTTGTTCCCTACTTGCCCCTGGTCCCTACTTGCCTAGGTCAACTTAGGGCTACTCTGCATCTACATTGCTTAAGTTGACTTAATAAGGTTGATTTAAGTGTTAAGTCTACTTAATCTCTTATTAAGTCAACCTAAGGAAGTGCTTAAGTCGACTTAATAAAAGCCCAGTGTGGATGCGGAGTTCTGTATGTTGACTTAGGCGTCCTTAAGTCGACCTAAGCTGCCAGTGTAGATGCACCCTTACAGGGTCAGAGACTCTACACATAAGCATGAAGACCATCATGCTGTGTGGCATGAGTTAACCCTGATATAAAGCCACTTTGTGTTGAAAGATCCCTATGATTTGGTCATTCTTAGGGTTAGACAGCAACTCATTTATGTTATATGACCACTGGCTTCCCCCTATCAATAACTCTCTTGTGTCTTTTTCCCAGTTAATAAATCTTTAGTTAGTTTAGCATAGAATTGGCTACAGTTATTGTTTTTGTGAGCTCTAAGCTAATAATTGATCTGGGATAAGCGATTGGTCTCTTGGAACTGAAAGCAACCTGAATATTTTGTGATTTGGGGGGTAACTAAACCTTTATCACTAAGTTCAGCTTGCCTGTATCTCCAAAGTAAGACTATTAAAGTACTTCTGGATTGGTGTGATCTAACTGTAGAGCAAACAACCAGTATGGGGTCTTTGCTCTCCTTCTGGGCAAACTGCTCTGAAGTTGGAACACATGGTCATGAGCCATTCCAGACAGCATAATAGCCCCAATGTGCTAGAAGAGGAAGAGCTAGAAGTCATGTTGGCAGAGGCGGCCTTTGGCTATTGGGAGCCCTAGGCAAAGGCACATTGTGGGGACCCCTATAGACCTGTGGGGCCCTGTATAGGCCCACGGGGGCCCCCTGTCGCCAGTCTCAGCTCCCTGCTGCTATTCCTGCCCCTGCCCCTCCCCCCATACCCCCAGCTCACTTCCAGCCCCACCTCCCTCTCACCAACCCAGGACACGGGCCAGCTCTTCGGCTGGCTGCCAACCGAGGCAGACACAGCTTTTGGGGCAGACAAGGAGGCCCCTTACAGCTTGGGGCCCTAGGCGTGCACCTGCTTCGCCTACCCCAAAAGCCGCCTCTGCATGTTGGTGATGTGCCATTTTCTTAACATTGTATATTCTTCCTTGCAGAGTACCTGAAAGTCAAAGAAAAAACCAAACTACCCCACTGCTTAACTCTGTGTGTGACCCAACTGGCCAACTGTCTTATTCTCTCAGCCTCCTTCACCTCTCAAGCCCTACATCTGTGAAGACATAGCTCTTCCTCCACTGCATCACATATAGTACAGCTGACCGAGAAGGTGTGAGAGGTGGAATTATCTAATATCTCAGGAGGGAGTGTAGTAAAGAGCACACACTCCCTCCACCCCAGAGCTGGACCCACTCAGTACAATCCAGCTGCAAAAAAACCTTTGTAATTTTCGAAAAATTCATGTGTATGTATACAGCTACATACAAAGGCATGCATCTTGCAAAGAATATAGGTTGTACTAACAGGGGGAGTATGGAGAGAGGAAATATACCATGGAAAGCAGTTACTCTGAAATGCACTTAGGCATCTGTGTGGAAACCAGCTGAACATACTTAATATATACATGTTAATTAGAGCATGAAAAACATTTCTAAACTGCTCCTCAAGCTTCAAGTTTGGCGCAGACAACATAACAGAGGGGGGCAATGAGGGATGGGAGGGAGATGGGATTCAACCTGTCACTTCCTTTACAAACCCGTCCTTTTAAAAACAGGGAAACCCATGCTCATGGCACCCCTTGCTAAAAACCATTGGTTTATGATATGCCTAGAGTGAGATTTCTTATGGTCTTGATCAGTTTTCATGTGCTTGTGTTCAGTGAAGCAGGCTGGGATGGATCTGCTATGCAAGAGAGTGCAAGTTCCTTCAATCCCCTCCTCACTTCACTACCCTTCCCTTTGGCCTAGTAACCTAAGGGAAAAGATCCTGAACCAGGAGGTAGCTGGGCTCCATTTGGGGATGAGAGTCACAGGGCAGTAAGAAGCAGAAGAGAAGCCCCAAGAATTGTGGATGGAGTCACATGTGGAAAAAGGTGTGAGCCCTGAACATCAGCTGTAGGCTGATGTGGACTAACTCAGGAATGAGTGGGCCACCTGGAAAGTCAGGGTTTGGGAGTGAGATTCAGGGGGTTACTGCAGCACACCAGACTGGATCTGGGGAACAGTCTGTCACACCTGGATCCTGCCCCCAGATCTCTATAGGCTTGACCCAGTGATGAGACCCTCTCTCTTCCCACATCCACACAGGCAACCACAGGGGAGGTTGCCAATAACACCATGACTTCTCAACCTTACTGCTGTGGCTGGGAGGGGTGTGCAGGACAGAGGGAAAGGCCATGCCCTTGTGAAAGCTCATGCAATAAATAAATTTGTTAGTTTTTAAGGGTATGTCTACACTAGAAAAAGTTAAGTTGACTTTGTTAAGTTGACTTAATAAGATCAACTTTAAGTTGACTTTAAGTCGACCTTATTGACTTAACAAAGTGGCAACACTTTAAGTCGACTTAAGTCCACCTTGTTAAGTTGACTTAACTGGCCTTAAGTCTACTTAATAAGGTCAATGTAAGGACTACTCCCCATCCACACTGTCCTTAAGTCGACTTAAGGAGTCGACTTAAAGGTTAAGTCGACCTAATGAACGATAGTTATTAAGTCGACTTAAGGAATTTCTTAAGTTGACTTAATGAAAGCCTA
>ML685955.1:1168545-1209739 GCA_007922175.1 Pelusios castaneus
CAGCATGACCCTTGCCAGGGAGTTGGCCCTGTAGTGCAGAGGTAGGGCTGATGCCTAGGAACCCAGTAGACACAAGGGGAAATTCACTTGTTGGGCTGAAAAGCTGGTTGAGGTTTAAGGCTCCAGTAAGGCATTCAGCAGTGCTTTGTGGGGTAGAGATTATAGCAACTGCATGGGAAACTGAGGGTTACCAGTTTGAATACCACCTCAGGCTGAAAAATAAGTCAAGGATTACAGGCCCCCTGCAGTGCAGAAGTCACCCTCTTCCCAGCTGTAGCCCTGCCAGGAGTCTGTGATGCAGGAGTTCATGGAGCTGCCTGGGTGCCCAGTTGAAAACTGTATATAAAGATTCCAAAATGGTAACATATCAGTGCAGCAGCTGAGTCTGACCAGGTGTGCACTATGACATGGGGGAAAAGAACAAAACAGCAGAAAAAGGTGCACACCTGCCCAAAAAAGGGGGGTGGACTGCAGAGCAACCAAGTACCCAACTTCAAAAAGGCCACATGCAGTTAGACCTTTTTTGTGGCAATGAGAACATTCTGATTGTTAGACAAGCGGCAAATTGATGAGATCAATTCTTCAAAATTTATAGGACCCTATCTCTGGGTACATCTACACTGGAAGCTCTGTTAAGTCAACTTATAGAGTCCACAGCCCTGCGTCCACATTGGCAGGTACTAGGTTGACAGAGGAGTGACCAGGAACTCTGTGAGGGGGCCTGGAGGCCAATTAGGTCAACGTCAGGGCTACTCCCTGTCTACACTTGCTTAAATTGACTTAATAAGGTCGATTTAAGCGTTAAGTAGTGTTATGTTGACTTAAGGAAGCGCTTAAGTCAACTTAATAAAAGCCCAATGTGGATGCAGGAGTCTGTAGGTCGACTTAACCTTCCTTAAGTCGACCTAAGACTCCAGTGTGGACGTACCGTCTGTGATCAGAATGCTCTGCAGGAACTCAACAGACTTTGTAATTTGCTTAGATACTGTGACTGGGGTCTCCTGGGATAACCTCATGAATGTGCAAAAATCAGGGCAAGCTGCAAAACCAGGAGTTGACCTCCCCAAACCCTGATGGGTGGTACTTAAACCAGGCTCCCTAACAGTCACAACCAAGCTTCTGGTTCCCCACACCGGTTACCATGAGAAGTCTGCCAAAGTAGAAACAGCTCCCTTTATTGCACTCCAGCTTCTCTGGCTTCCACCTAGCCCTAGGATCCATTAAAGAAATAGGTTCTCCTGACCCCCAAGGAGTCAATATAGGTTTGGATCTTGCCCAAATTACCACACTGATAGCCGCCAATCCTTTAGTAACTACAACTAAAGGTTTAATATAAAAAGAAAAGGAGCAAAATATGAGAGATGTTAAAGGGTCAAAGTGAATCACGTACATTCAAATGATTTAGAGTCCATGTAAAGCAGTTTGCAGGCTTGTTCCTCTGGAGTTTGCAGGCTTGTTCCTCTGGTAGACACCTAGCAATTGGGTGGGCCTCAGTCTTTTGTCCAGTTGGAGATGAATTGTTCCAGAGATGGGTGTGGGCTGTAGACTGGAGGCTGAAGGCTGAAGACTGAAGGCACAATGGATTTGGGGCAGCTGCCTTTTATCACCTCTGGCTTTCCCCATGCTATGTGGAGCATTTGCAAATCAAAATGGAGTTGAGTCACATGGTCAAGTCCTAGTGGCTCAACAGGTTTCTCTGTGGGCTAATTGTACCTGGGAGCTTCCTTAACGGGACTCAAGCTGTGGGGATCCGGGCTCCTGGCCCTGCTGGCTCCTCCCCCCTCATTGGGCAGCATGATCAGCAGGAAAAAGAAACCGCAGTGTGTGGGGCTTCTGTCCCCTGCTGGCCTTGCTCCCACGCTGGGGAGTGTGGTCAGCAGGAGACAGGAGATTTGCATGTGGGGATGGGGACAGCAGGAAAGAGTCCCTGGTCCTGCTTCTGGCACTTGCTGAAGGAATGGTGGGCGGGCTAGCACGGGGGCTGGCAAAGGTTGCCGACCTCTGCTGTAGACATCCAGTCTGGGGAGAATCACAGAATCACACATGTTGAAATAGAGATATAACAAAAATATTCCTAACTTCTAATACAGATGCAATTCCTACATATAAACCATATAATCATCCCCAGCAAATTACAACTTTTCTATTGGTATCAAACATGGAATAGTTCCCATGGATTAGTAGAATGATGAAATATTAAAAAGAAATAGTATCATAAATGGTCCCTTAAATCCAGACAGTGTCATAGATACAATGAGCAGAACTTAGTCTAGCTGAAGTAATTGCAGAAGAGGTGATAATTTCCATGACAGAAATAAAGCTCTTTTCTCATGATTTGATCTACTTTTCTTTTTTGATTGAAGGCCAAAAAGTTAAAAATAAAATAATATAAAAACAAGTTTTTTAAGAACAGACAATCATATAGGAACACATTAAGAGGGAGAAAACAAGTAATTCACATAGGTAAGAGTTGTATGAGGAATTTTAATCCACTTGAATGCATTTGTTTGCAAAAGGTCGGATGGCCACTTTAGAAAGTATAATGTCATGGTCACATTTACACTGGCCATCCAACCTTTTGCAAACAAATGCATTCAAGTGGATTAAAATAACTCCTACAACAACTTTTACCAATGTACGTTACTTGTTTTCTCCCCTTTAGTGCATTCCTTTAAAGTTGTCTGTTCTGAAAAACTTGTTTTTATTATTATTTTCCATACTTTAAATAATGGAACTGGGTGGTTGATATCCAGGCTCACTTTGGAGAGGACACTAATCTGGGAGAGATTTGCAGGATGATACCAGAAATATGCACAGGTGTGGGCAGAGTTGGGATTTTGGACATTTCTACTTTAGGATGAAGATGCAGAAATTCCATATTTGGGTCTTTCTCTCAGTTTTTATTATGTCATAAATTGTTATGTGACATGAAATGTAAAGAAGTGTTGTGCCCTTATCTGTTTGAAAGCTGCCAGCTGTGTTTGATATTCTCAGAGAAACAAAATTACATATTTAGAAGACATAGGATTTTTTTCTCCCACCACATTTAAAGCAAATTTACTGCTGTAACTTTCTGCTCACAAGAGAGTTTCTCAGTCAGGGTTTGCCTTCAGTGCAAAGGATTCCCTTAGGCTCTCCAATGCCTGCTCTTTTGTTATTTTATGCCAATCCTCAGGGAGATTGGCAGGGAGCGCGTGAAACTCCTTAGCAAACTGGCTGTTAAATTCTTTGAAAACAAACTTCCAGTAATCGGAAGCTGTGATGCTGGGATCTGGCTGGATACGCCAATCTGGGAAAAAAATGCGATAATCCTTATAAGGATGATACTCCCATTTTGTCTCTGCACACCTGAATGTGCTATTGGAAACCACTGCAGAAGAGCAGATATCATAACAAAGTATCTTTGTTTTGGTATTCCGGTATGTCCCTAATCCCTCAGGTCGATGCACTGACGCAAAGTGTTCTTTATGTGCAGGGGCTCCTGCTTCACAGGGGACTTTACAGAATGGACACTGCCTCCCACAGCCAAATACATGCTTAAAGATCTCATCCTCAGGTTTCACTGACAGATTGGAGAGTACTGACATAATTTCTTGCTTTTGAAATTCAGATAAAATTAGTTCCTGCAGATTAGGAAGAAAGGTTTCAATATAGGCAGAAAACTGCTCAGGATTAGCTGTGATTTTAAGTCTTATCCCAGCTAAAGTGTCTCTGGGAATGACTAGTTCCTGCTGTAGCTCTGTGCAAAAGCTTTCTAAGAAAGCTGAGACTGTGTTTGTGTTCTCATATTTGCAATTTTTCAGAACCTCTTTGACTTGCTTTGTAACTGTGACTAGAGTCTTTTTCTCTAAAATTTTCAAATCCTCATTTTCTTCATAGAGATCTAGCAGGTGTCTGAGTATCCAGGTTTTGACAAACTCTTCATAGTTGCCAATGTACTTCACATAGTTGTCAAAATTCATTTCCTCCAGCAGCTTCTTCTGCACAGCAAACTGAAAAGAACTTCGGCATCCATATTCTGAGGATTGTGCCTTGTTGACAAAATCATCCATTATTTCTATTCCCAGTCTCTTGTTCACATACTCTACCAGAGCAGGTCTCAGACAGTGATCACAGAAATCTTTAGCTCTCTCTTGGCAAGTATCTTTCTCTAAGTAAAGGTCTTTAAAGGTGGAGAAATACTGAAGTTTCAGTTTCTCCAGATGTTGCTTAGGATCATTTTCCTTGATAAAATCATCATGCATCTTCTGAAACGCACAAGCTGCCTTCCCCAAAATGTGAAATTTTAGATCGACTTCAAAGAAAGCACTGATGTGAATGTTTTGTAGATTAGCCTGTTCTAGTTTATCGTTGATTATATTAAGCAGTTCTCTGCAAAATATTTCATCATAGTCTACTTTGGACTTTATCTTTTTCTCAATGTAACTCTGGCACTTGACCATTAATGATTTAGAAAGTTCATCTGTGTTGGATGGAAGTTGTGGTCTGAACCATTCTTTGATGGCTATGATTATTGCTTTTGCAGCTTTGAAAATTTTAAAGACAAAGTACTCATTTTCACTGGTGACAGATTTCATTCCATAATCCAGCAGGCTTCCTGCTTCTTGTAACTTCTCATTGACCTCACTCCCTCGATTTTCTAAGTCTCTTCTCAACTGGAACTCCATATCTTGATAAATTAAGCGTCTTTGTAAAGGAGTGAATATTAACTCTGACAATGTTTCTTTCCACATTTCTTCAAATTCTGATTCCAGATTATTATTATTTAGTTTTTGTTGTCTTTTCCAGCATTCTTCTAAAAGTTGGTCAACTTTCTCTTCTATTTTCTTCATGTACTCAATTTGCAGATTTTCTACCTTGTATCGACTTTTTCTGATTTGAATTGCTTCCTCACACTTACTGAATGAATAATGATCAAGTTCTTTCTTCAGGCCTTTTGTACTTCTGACAAAATCTTCCTTGTACTTTTCAATTAAGTGAAGATTTGCTGCTGCACTATCAAAATAATCTTCTAAACACTCCAAAATCTTCTTTTCACTAGCCATCAGTTTCTGTTGCATCTCATTTTTTAATTTATGAATATTTAATTCATGTGGAGAACTATTTTGAATAGCAGTTTCTTGTTGGGATACCCAAAGATGCATCTCCTTGCGGAAAACCCATTCCCACTTTGAATAGTGCACAGAAAGCTGATTATAGGCTTCTGCTACAAGACTATTTCTGAAACTGAAAATAAAGTTTTCATGTTTTACAGCTCTCCACAGGCTCCTCACCCACTCAATGATCTCTGGAATCTTCTTAGGTGTTCTGTTAATAGAATGACTTTTTATAAGTTTAAACAGAGATTTCTTTAGCTCACACACACTTTCACTGTATCCTCTACTCACAGAAGCCATGGGAGGGACTCCATGCCACAGGCCAGGGATGTACCAGTTGTGTTTCTCTGGATCATAGTCCATAATGTCAGAAAATTTCATGTCCTTCCTTTTTTTTTCCATCCTTGCTGCGGCTTTAGTCATTTCATTCAGCTGTTCCAGGAGGTGTTTCCTGTCCCGCATGTTTTGATCATGTGCAGACACATCACTGACGTTCTGATGCACAAACTGGCAATTGTGCTTTTGCCCTATTTCCCCCATTCTGAGGAAGGCATGGACCACGATTTGTAGAACATCCTTCATTTCCGTGGCGTTCTCCATGGCCATATTAACAATGGTGATGTCACTCAGTCCAATCACCAGCGTGGCCAGCTCATTGTCATGTTCATAGCTATCCTCCAGCTTGGCCAATTCAGGGGCTTTCAAGCCTTCTGTGTCTATCACCAGGATGAAATCATAGCCCAGCTCCTGCTGAAAGGTCTCTGACACTTTAATGAGTGACATGAAGGCTCCTCGTGTACATCGGGCATTGCTCACTGCAAACTGCAGGCCGAACATGGTGTTGAGGAGGGTGGATTTCCCAGTGCCCTGCACTCCCAGCACTGTTAGAACCAGCATTTGGGACTTTCCCCCCAGCTTGGCATGCAGCTGAGTCAGAACATCTGTCACCCACTGCAGGGGGATGTTGGAGGCATCTCCATCTATCAGCTCCATGGGAAACCCTTCCAGCATCAGGTCAGCTGCTATACGTGGGAAATGGGTGAATTGCCTCCTTTCTTTGGGAAGTTTGCCTTCTCTAATCATTAAGCATTCAGCCTCATAAAATTGCCCCAACTCACGCATGAAATGCTCAAGTCCTAAGGAACTGACTGATATTAATTCATCTAATTCTGATATCTTTTTATGGTCATCATCTAGAGTGTTATATTTTTCTTTATATTGATCCCGCAATTCAGAAAGATTATACCTAGAAATGCAATCCAGTCTAAACTTAATCCACTTCAGGAAGAAATGTTTTTCCACTGGAGATAGTTGCTTTAGTCTCATGACAAATGTAGTCATACCACTAGTAAGATCACATTTATTCTGCTGAGCACGAAGTTCTAATAATTCCTCTTTCAGCTGAGATTTATATTTCTCAGGAGGGATGTCCCTTTGCCTTTTCATTCTGCACAGTTCTTTTTCCACTTTAGCCATTTTTTTCCATAGAGTCCCTTGGAGTCTCAGCTTTTCCTTTTTGTACTTTTCAACATCTTTTATTTCTGCAGTGATTGTTTCAGCCCACTTCTTTCCTGTTTGACATTCCTTACAATCCTCATCCACCTGGATTCCTAGCTCACGTGCAGTAACAGCAATATCCTCCATATTTTCATTCTTGGGAGAAGATTTCATTATACGGTCTAAAATTAATTGAATTTCTTTTACAAATTTAGTCTTATTTTTGCTGCTGTCTTTCACCAATACCTGTGATTTGTTCATTTTCAGCTCTGAGATTAATTTCTTAAGGAATATCTCTGTTTCACTGTATTTCCCAGTTGGAGAGTTAAAGATGAAATAATATTTAGTTCCTGAGTCTTTTAGCAATGATAAAAGTAAATAGTTTTCCTCACTAATACTTTCAACAAATATGAACACTGCTGAGGAGACCATTGTTAAAAAGCTGAATTGCGACCAGTGCAGTTTTAGGTCTCCACGCAGATTTGTAATTGCAATGGGCTCTGGGGAAAGTTCTGAATTCTTCCCACCAGGGAAATACCAGGAAATCTCGACCAGCCCATCTGTGATTTTCCGAGGGATGTTCCCAGTCTCCATGTCCCGGTGGATGAAGAAATCGTGGTGCTGCTGGGAGGGGCTGAGAAGCTCATTGAGGAGTTGGGACTTGGAGAAGCTGCAGCTCCCCATCCGCACAAAGGAAATGGTTGGCATTTTGATGAGCACCAGACTCTCCTCTCTGAACCCTCTGCTCTCTGCCAGGGAGTGCGGCCTCCACCGCCTCACAATGTCCCGCATGGCCCAGAGCATTAGGGTGCACTTGGGGCTGTCGAGGGCGGGTAGTAGCAGAGGGAGGGCAAACTGGCACATGGACATTTTGGCCAGGATCTCCTGCTGTAGGAAACTGTCTGAGCAAAGCAGAACAGCACAGAGAACATCCAGAGGGTTCAGAGAATCACTGGTGTCAGTGTCATTTTGAAAACAATTTTCCTCCATCACATCCAGCTCATTTTCATCATTAGAATTTTCTTCATCAGCATTCTGAACAAGGCTTGTGTTTCTGGCTGTCACATTCAGAGCCATCAGCTTCCGTAGGAAATGCCACGGTAAATCTTCTAATGACACAGGAGAGCAGTTCTCTGTACTTTCCTCACTGATTTGTAGGACATCCTTTAGCTTGATCTTGCTGTTTCTGTGCTGGTCTATGTTTAAATCTGACAAAACTTCCAGGAGTGCTTTTCTTTTTACTGCAGGAAGATATAAAAATGTGAACGCACATTTCAGAGTTTGAAAGTTGTTTTAGTTACATATTTCAGTTTTATAGGAGTTTTGTTTCTGCTTTTTGATGGGGAAACAGTGCATTTTAATTCTGGGAGAGACAGAAAATTGATGAGAATTGCATTATAGAAGAGCAATAAACAGGGAGTCATAGCTGCATACTTTACTAATTTAGGGCTAAATTGCAATTTTATAATATGCCTTGATTATGAGGTGCTTAGTAGTTGCCTCACCACAAGAATGATGCAGAGACAAGAGAATGAATTGCAACTAGGCCCCGGTCTATACTGACAGTGAAATTTGACATAATGCTTCTTACCTTGACCTTCTGCAGCCTGTGCCTCCACTGTCAGAGCAGGAAATTTTAAAAAAATGGAGCTTTAATTCGACCTGCTAACACCACCCCTGCAAGTTGCGTATCACTGAGGGCAAAATCTACAATTCAAATTTAGCTACGTGTAGCCAGAGAACAGCTTTTCCAGTTTTTCCTGTCTGCTACACCATAGCAACATAGTTCTTCCCCTGCCTGCAGCCCTGGAAAGTTTTCACTTAATTCCTCTCTCTGCATGCAGCACTGTGCCTCTCTGTTGTGCCTGTGGCAGAGAAACAGCAAGGAAAGCTTTTCCTGCTTTTCTTTTGCTTTAGAGAAGAAGGGAGAGGGAGTGAACAGAGGACAACTGCCTCCTCCTAAACCCCTGCACTTAGTACCCACAGTGCAATACATTTCACGAAGTAATGTGAGCAGTGGGAACGCAAGACCCCAAGCAAGCAATTTGCTATGATCACTTATCTTCACTGTCTGTAATTTGACAGCCTAAAATTGAATTACAATCCTACCTCCCAGTTTGGACAAGCCCACAGTGTTCTATTTTCTCCCATTTCTCTTTGCTTTGGGGGAGGAATAAAATGCAAACTGAGAAAGTCAGGTAGTTTTATACTCCCTTACTTCCTTGGATGACTAAGCAAGGGCTGTGATAAGCTAGCTTTCCCTTTTGGTACCTCTTAACTAGGAAAAAAAAGTTGGTCTTAGCATTTGGTTTGAACTGACCTTGTGATTCACCTTTCTTTGTATATTTATATAAATCTAACACACTGCAGTTCCTATTTCATGCATCTGAGGAAGTGGGTTATGCCCACAAAAGCTTATCATAGAACCTTAGGGTTGGAAAGGACCTCATGTGGTCATCTAGTCCAACTCCCTGCTAAAAGCAGGACCCCTCCCACTAAATCATCCCAGCCAGGATTTTGTCTAACTGGGCCTTAAATATTTCCAAAGATGGAGATTCCACTATCTCCCTAGGTAACCCATTCCAATGCTTCACCACCCTCCTAGTGAGAAAGTTTTTCCTCATATCCAACCTCAACCTCCCCAGCGGTAACTTGAAACCATTGCTCCTTGTTCTGTCCTCTGTTACCACCAAGAACAACCTAGCTGCCTCCTCTTTAGAGCACCCCTTCAAGTAGTTGAAGGTTGCTATCAAATCCCCCCTCAATCTTCTCTTCTGCAGACTAAATAAGCCTAGTTCCTTCAGTCTCTCCTTGTAAGTCAAGTTATGAATTAAATAAATTTGTTAGTCTTTAAAAGTGCCACACGACTCCATCTTTATTATGCTGAAATAGACTAATATGGCTACCCCTCTGGAATTTGTTACCTTTAGGAAGTTCTTTCTCCCCTGGCTCTGAATCTTGGTGAGTTGCTGATTCCTGCTCAAGCTTTAAACCATCCTCTCCCTCTGGCTCTGGGTCTCGTTGAGTCTCTTGTTTCTTCTGATTTCCAACAATGTTCACCCTCAGCTGTGAAGTTTGTGAAGCCTGTGATCCCTGCCCCCAATTTACACCATCTTTCTCCCCCAATTCTGAGGCTGGGTGAGTCTGTGATTCCTGCCCCTGATTTACACCATCTAGCAAGAAAAACAGAGAAAATGATACATCCTTAGTTGATGCAGGAATATTTATCTTCCTTCTGCTGTATAGGCATGCAAATGAATATGCATTTCTTCAGATAATTTGACATATAGTCTATAATAGGGGTGTCGTACCTTTTTGTATGAGGGGCTACATTGCAATTTTTTTCTCAAATACTGGATAGATAAGGCATAGAAGTTGATCCTATTATTAATAAAATTAAACTCTTAAGAACAATTTACAAACTCAATTTGGTTCTATAAAATTGGACACTTACATTTCATACCTAAACACAAGTCCAAATAATATCCATCCTACCTACTGTAAATATGTAAGTGTCACTTTCACAACTGTACACAACAAATTTTCACTTGTTAATAAAATCACATGTTATGAAAACTTGAAAAGGGCTGTTTTTTTTTTTTTCTTCAGGAAGGTTCAAAGTGTACAGGTGGCAAGGAGGCATAGGACAAGGGAGGGAAGGTGTGGCTATATAGGATGGCAGGGGGGACATGGGGAGCATGGGAGAGCAAGGGTGGGAAGGGAAGGGATATGTTGGGTGGCAGTGGAGTGTGACAGGGCAAGGGTGGCCTGGAGGAACATGGCACTGGAGGAGTGGCAGGGGATCAGGGCAGCTGGGAGGAACATGGGGAGCAGACAGGGCAGGCAAAGAAGCATGGGAAGCAGTGTGGCCTGGTGGTGGGACCCCCCACTACTTCCCTTGCCAGGCCCCCAGCGTAGATCTTCTTTCCCAGCCCTGCACCTCACTGCATGTCAAATCCCTCCCAGCCTCCCTCACTCCTCTTGGCCCCATACCTCACAGGTCCAATTATCTTCCACCCCACCCAGCCCCCTTCCTGATTAGGAACCTTGATGCCTGCCAAACACCTTACCAGAACCCAACCTGTCCCCTCCCGGCTCTATACCTCCCTGGTCCAAATCACCTCTCCCCTCAGCCCCTTTTCCCTTCTGGCTCTGTACATCCCCTGGTCCTGATCATCTTCCTTCTTTCCCCACCCTCTTTCCCTGCTGGCTCTGCACCTGGCTGTCCTGATAACTTTCCCCCTTTCCCTCCCCTCCTGGTTCCGCACATCCTGTAGTCCCAATCAGCTTCCTTCCTTCCCAGCTTCATACCTCCCCAGTCTCAATCATCTCCCTCCTTTCCCAGCCCTCTTCCCCTGCTAACCCTGCACCTGGCTAGTCCCAGTCACTTTTCCACTCCCAACCTTCTTCCCCATCTGGCTCCGCACATCCCCTGGTCGCAATCAGCTTCCCCCTTCCCCACCCCTCCTGGCTCCACACATTCCCCTGCTGGTCTACACCCGGCCAAGTACCAATCACTTTCCCCCTTCCCAGTCCCTTTCCCCTCCTGGCTCTGCACTGCAGGTATCCTGAACCCTGTGTTACTACCCCCAACACACACCTGGTTGTAGCTCTAATTGTCAGAATCAAGCCAGCTAGATCTTCTGTCCTGGGCCACATGGTCAGCCTTGCTGCAGCAGGACATTTAAAAATGCTCCAGAGCCCCAGCTTCCAGGAGGCACCACTGTGGGCTGGAGAAGAGCCCTTGGCGGGCCAGAGCCCAGCCCATGGGCTGCATGTTGAATAAGCATGGTCTATAACATGGGGGTCAAGGTGTTTGCAGAAGGTTCTTTTTATTCTTGGACCAGATTTAAGAGCACATGTAAAGGTGTTTAGTTTTCAATGGAGGTACCAAATCTCAGGAAATGTTAGAATATATTCACTACAGCCAAATTGACAGGGTCAGTTGCACACTTATAGGTCTCATGTATAAAAAACAATTATTTTTGGTGGATTGTAAATATGCTGGAAAATGTGTTTTTAGGCACTGAAGCTGTTTATGAATTTGGGTCAAATTTTGAAAATTGTTTTCACCATCATCATCATCATCATCAAAAAAAAATTCCAGCAAAACAAATTGCCAGAAATGTCAAAACATTTTGACTTTTTGTTTCAAGATGGTGCTTTGTTTAGAAATTTAGCTATTTTTTAAAAAAAGGGATATAAAAGAACATAAACATATGCAAAAACTAAACAAAAATCCAATCAATTTTGTAATTAAGATATTTATTAATTTTGGTTTCTGTTTCAGTGACAAAACCCCAAAATATTAACTTGAGTTTGAATTCTTTGGGTTGCCTGTAATGCCTGCTCTGCCAGAGGCTGTTCAAGGCACTCTGCTTCTGAAGACAAAACTTCAGGAGAGTATTCCCCTCAAGCACCATACAGAAGTGGTACCAATGCTGGGGGAGGAGCACGTCCTTTGGGGGATTGTGCTCAACTTTGACAGGGATGGACATTAAGCCTTAGGATGGTTCAGTGGTTATGGTAGAAGTGTGCAGGTCAAGTACCCAGCTACAGTGTCATTCATTCAGGTTTGGGGTCATGACGGGATGGCTGGGCCAAATATGAGTATGTGGCGTTGCAACCGAGCACACAGGATCACAGAGCCACTCAGGTTTTCTACAACTGCCCCACCATCCTCGGCAAAATCTGCTGCCTAGTTTGCTATAGTTACTGGAACCTCTGAAATCTGCATTGAGCAGCCAATCCTGAGAGCAATCAGGTTGGTGCAGAAAGGGCTGTGTAGGGGTTACACTCTAATGCCATAACAAGATCCAAGGAGTTTCACAGTGGACAGTCATAAATTATTATGCCCACCAAAGATATCTTTTCTTCACCACTCTGAAGAACTGAAGTATGGTCTTGTGATTAAAGGAGGGTGGGCTGGCAGCATGGATTCATGAGATCTAATCCCAAGAATGGAATCTAGGGGACTAAAATAAAGGGACTGGGAGACAGGACTCTTGTCACTGGTTCTGAGAGGGAAGTAGGGTCTAATGCTTAGAACAGGGCTCAACAGGTCTGGATTCCTTTGTTGGGTTTCTCCTGACTATCCTACTGCCTTGCTTTTAGATCTTGGGCATCTTACTACCACTCCCCATGCCTTTGTTCCCCCCTCTGTTATACAAGGAGTGATACCAACCCACCTCTCAGAGGTTATACGACCTAATTTACATATATTTTTTACAGAATTTAAGATATGCAAATCTTAGTATGACCACCATGAAGAGTTGAAAAGCATACTGAACCTTTGCCATTCTCTTTCTCTGTATTGACAGCACATTCTTCAATAGTGGTTTTAGTAGGCTCCAGTAAGACAGGACATACTGGACTCTCGGGTCCATTCTCTGAAAATGTATGGCCTTCTTGATTTTCAGTTCCATCCGCCATGGGGAAGACAAGATATACCGGACTCTGTGACTCTTTCTCTTGTGAAGATGGGGTACCATCTTTACTCCTGGATCCCTTTGCTTCTGAAGATGTGTCACTCACTGGACTCTGAGATCCTGTCACTATTGGAGCTGTGGCAACATCTGGATTCCCGAACCCTTTATCCTGTGAAAATGTGTCAGTTGCTGGAGTCTCAGATCCTTTCACTTCTGTGGCTTTGGCAATATCTGGACTCCTGGGTCCTTTATCCTTTGAGAATGTGTCACACACTGGAGTCTCAGATCTCATCACTTTGGGGGGTGTGGCAACATCAGGACTACCAGACCCTTCAGCCTGTGAGAATGTGTCACTTGCTGGAGTCTCAGGTACCATCACTTCTGGGGGTGTGGCAACTTCTGGACTCCTGGTCTCCTTCCCCTGTGAGAGTACAGCAAATTCCTTAGTTTTTGAAAAACCCTTTTTGGAGGACTCAACACATTGTGGATTCTTGTGTCTATTTTCTTCCAAAGACAGAGCAGCTTTTACTTTATATTCTCCATCCACCAAGGTCCCAACAACTTTTGAGTTTTTGAAGCCATTCTCCTCATTTAAATGTCCTGCATTGAAATAATAATCATATTAATTAATAAATAAAGGATATTAAATCAACATTAATGCTAATTATAATCCTGTGTCCCTAAAACGATGCCAGATAAAGACCCTTCCATTCTTAATTTGGAAGATGCTCTAATAATGTTACAGAAGTGACATGGACACAGCAATTTAGACCATGGAATGAACATACAGAATTCCATCAGCAATTTCTCACTATGAAAAAGAGGTTGGGGAGATTAGGGATGTTAAAAGTGTAGAATCAATTATGCAAGTTTGATTGAGCATGCACCAAGACGTGCTCAATGAAACTCAGAATGAGCTGGAGGGGAATTGAGTAAGATCACCCAACATAGCATAGCATAGCATAGCACTGATTCAATAGGAAAGAATTTCCCAGCAAATCAGCACTGTGGACTTTGTGGTAAGCAGGCAGTAGGAAATCAGAGAGAGATATGAAGGTTTTTTAAGTACTTTGCCTTTCTCCCTTTGATTGCCACTGAAATCGCACCACGGTGTAGAGTAGAGCTATGACAAAGAGGCTGGGGAGATTAGGGAATTTCAGTGCAATAACTTGATTTGATAATACCTATGGTATGGTTTTGTAAGAGATGAGGACACGTCACATGAAAATATAAAGCTAGAACTCCTTGCTGATCACTAATGTTTTTGCTAATAAATTATTTTTCTCAGGACACTTGGGCTCAAGTCTTGCTTAGGTCGTAAGTGAAAATAAATTTGCCCTTTTTTCATTCTGGTTAACAATAGAAGGATAGGTAGGTTGACAGCTAGTTAGAGGGTACTTAAAATATTTGGCATCGGAGATAATATCGGTCAGAGGCAACACATGCATGGGTTATGAGGGGTCATTTGCTCTCCTGCAGAATTGCTGCATGGTATGTACTGAGCATGCTTCGTCCATATGAGCATGTTCAGTGATAATGCTGAAGTCGGCTACCTTCACTCTGCCCCTCCACTATTGGCAGCCAGGTCATCACTGATTGTGCTCAGTGAAAACTAGTGTATTGTGCAGCAAAGAAAAGGGATACATGTAATAAAATCATGAAATATTCATTAGTGGTCACTTAACAGAAGAAACTTCGTCAACACTACAGTACCTTTGGCCTCCTTTTCCTGCAAAGACATATTGACATCTGAAACCCTTTCTATTGGAGAAGGATTCTGAAAAGAAAAGAAATTACAAAAAGAATAAGTAGCCAAGTTCTGAACTATTTTTAAACAGGAAATTAAGTGTCAAAAACTTTGTAAACATAGAGTTCAGGTGGTATCTTGTGCCCCTGCACTGTCAAGACCATTAGTACTCAAATTTGCGAAAACCTGGAAGTACAGAGATAGGAACATGCCCATAGTTACGATACAGACCTGTAGTTAAGGTTGAAAAGAGTTAGCGGTTCAAGAACTGATTTTTCAAAAGTGCTCTAAACTGCTCATGTGTACTTAGATTGTTTTAAAAATTGCTTTGCCTCGTAGGAGCCCAGGGTAGTGTTAGTGGTACAAATTTAGGATCATTTGACCAAGAGATTCCAAAGACAATGGCCAGAATAAAAATATAGGGAGATGAATGCATGCCTGTGCAGATGGTATCAACAGGAGTGCTTTGACTTCTTCAGCCATGCAGTGGTGTTCCAGAGAGAAGGTCTGTTAGGAGGAGTTGGGGTCCACCTGACCAAGAAGGCGAAAAGCATCTTTACACAATTAATCACTAAGCTAGTGACAAGAACTTTTAGAAAGTCGTGGAAGTAAGCAAGGAGACAACTATCTTAGATTTATTTCTGACCAGGATGGAGGAATTGGTTGTGAATCCAAAGGCTGAAGGCCATTTGGATGAAAGTGATCATGAAATGATAGATTCCATGATTCTAAGTGGGAAAAAGGAGCAAAAGCTTCAAAATAAGGATAATGAACTTCAAAAAAGCAGATGAACAAACTCAGAGAAATAGTTAGCAAGGTCCCATGGGAAGAAAATAAAAAGCTTGCTTAAGCTGACTTAATTTACTCAGTGTCTACACTACATTTTCCTTAAGTCGACTTAAGCAAGCTTAAGGACTCCCCCACTGCCCTCCCTGCCAGGGGGGTGGCACAGGGGGAGCCTGGCAAGCCCTCCAAAGGGCAGGCAGAGCCGTGCCCGCCCTGCCCCTATGCCCTGCCAGGGTCCCTGTTCCCCTTTGCCCCATTGTACCCAGGTACAATGGGGCAAAGGCTGAGCTCCCTGGCACTTGGCAAGGGGTGCCCCCCGCCACCGTGGACCTCTCCCAGGTCCACCTAGCCCCTAGAAGTCGACCTAGGCATCCAGTGTGGATGTTCTAGGTCAACTTTGTAAGTTCCTTCCTAAGTCGACTTAAAATTTAGGTGTGGACATGCTAAGTTGACTTAGTTAAGTCGACTTAGCTAAAGTCAACCTAAATTAAGAAGTGTAGACATAGCCTATGAGTCTATCAGCAGTTCCTTAATTAACTTAAAATAAAAAAGAAGTTCTACAAAGTGTGAAAACATGGACTAATAGCTATGGAGGACTGCAAAAACCTAGATAAATCAAGTCCAGCCACCTACACTAAGGCAGAACTAAGTAAACCTAGACCAGCCTCACAGGTGTTTTTCCAACCTGCTCAGAAAAGCCTCCAAGTATGGGAATTTCACAACTTCCTTTGAAAGCATATTTCAGAGCTTAACTATCCTTATAGTTAATAAGCTTTGCCTAATAATTAACCTAAATCTGCCTTACTGCAGATCAAATTTATTACTTCTTTTCCTGCCTCTAGTGGATATAGACAAGAACTGTGCACAGTCCTTCCTAAGTCAAGTACTTTGTACTTATCTTTATTGAATTTCTCCTTCTCGTTTTAGACCAATTCTCCAATATGTCAAGGCCATTTTGAATTCTAATTGTGTCCAGAAGTGCTTGCAATCCCTCCCATCTCAATGTCATCAAAAATTTTATAAGCATTCTCTTCCCTCTATTATCTATGTCATTAATGAAAATATTGAAGAGTTGCAGACCCATAACTCGCTCCGGTGGGACCCCATACATATGTCCTCCCAGTTTGACAGTGAACCACTGACAGATACACTTGAGTATGGTCTTTCAACCCCTTGTGTTCTCAATTTATGGAAATTTCATCTAGGCCATTTTTCCCTAGTTTGCATATCATAATGTCATATGGGTCTGCATCAAAAGCTTTACTGAAATCAAAATAATACTATTATCTGTATAATCATTTAGCCAAGTGATGCAAAGAACCAGCCACCACAACAATGCTCTATTGCACACAAGATTTATGGTACTTTCACCCACATTTAAAGTGCTTGAAAAGACTTTGCAGAGGTTACACCTAGGAAGATGGCATTTCCGGAAAAGTGTAACAAACACACAGAGAATAAATGTAAACTTTGATCATGAAGAGTCATAGAATCACAGAAGGGAAAGACTAGAAAGAATCTCAATAGGTCATTTAATCCAGTCCCCTGCATTAAAGGCAGGATTAAGTAATAATTTAGTAATAACTCGACAGTTCCTGATGGGTGTTTGTCTAACCTGTTCTTAAAAGACTCCAATGACAGACATTCCACTGTCTTCCTAGAAAATTTATTCCTGTGCTTAGCCACCCTGTCAGTTAGGAAGTTTTCCCTAGGTCCAACGTAAAGCTCTCTTGCTCCAATTCAAGCCCATTGCTACTTGTCTTATTTGTCCAATTTTCACTTTCCTTCTTATAACAACTTTTTATACACTTTAAAACAGTTATCTTGTCCCACCTCGGTCTCCTCTTTCCCAGTATTCCAGGCTAAATAAACCCAAATTTTCAATCTCCTCTAATAGGTCTTAAGTAATTAAGCCTTTGATAGCACTCATCAGCATGTATTTTTTATACTGGTTTTGCCAGCTGGCTCTTTATTTGAACTAATACACATTTGGGGGGGGGGGGGGGAGGAGAGGGAAGGCTTTTTCTCTTTAATGGGCCATCTTGTGGGGTTTTTTACATGTGAAGAATGGGTTTTTAATGGGGAATGTTGTATGTTTGTTTTTACATGTGAAAACTTGGTTTGGGGAGACAAATTAAAGAAAAGAGGAACAGTTTAAGAAAAGAGATAAGGCTGTTACTGAAGAGAAGGTTTTAAATAAAATTAAAAGGGTTACATTGAAACAAAGAATGGAGATGAGAAAAGCAAAGGTTCTTACGTAGGTTTATTAAAGAGAAAGAAAAAATGAAGAAGAAAAAAATAAGGAAAAAGAAAATAATAGAGATGAGGCTGCTACAGAGAGAAAGATTTTAAAACAGAGCACATGGCAGGCTGAGAGAGTCCTTTGTTAAACTGGCAGAGAGAGAAATTAAAGAAAAGAGGAAAAATAAAGAAAGAGGAAAAATTAAAGAAAGCTGAAGCTGGTACAGAAATATGTTTTGTTAGTGAGCATGTGGCTGACTGAGAGAGAGAAAAAAATAAAAAGAGATGAGGCTGTGACAGAAAAAGAGAAGGGAAAGTTTTTAAAGCAGCTTGAAAATCTATGGCTATGTCTACACTTGCAAGTTAGTTTGAATTAAGGAAGCTTAATTGGAACTAACTTAAGCCTTGGCCATACTAGGCTTTCATTAGTTTGAATTAAGGGCTTCCTTAATTCGAACTAATAAATTCGATTGCTTAGTTCGAACTAACCCTTAATTCGAAATAGTTAGTTCGAATTAAGTCAATATGGCCATATTAGTTCGAACTAATTGCTTAGTTCAAACTAATCGGCAGATTGACCTTCATGCAGCTGACTAATTCGAACTAAGCAAGTGCCTTGCATGGAAATGGCTACTTCGAACTTGCAGTCTAGTGGGGCCATTCTAGTTCAAATTAAGTTAACTAGAACTAACTAAAATCAGTTCAAATTAGTTAGTACGAATTAACTAATTCAAATTAGCTTTTGTAAGTGTAGACATAGCCTATGTGCTTGAGCAAGTGGCAGTGAGAGGAGAAAAGTTTCACCTAAAAGAAAACTCCTGGAAACAAAATTTTACATTTATACATAACACACACAATAACTTAAAAGGAAAATTCCAAACTTTTTACATGCTGTTAAAGTTTTGCCTGAAGGAAAAAACTGTTGTAAAGAATTTATACAATACACTTACAAAACAGTGTTTTTTAAATAGTCCTCAGCCCTTTTTCTAAATTCTTTTGCTAACATGAAAAACCAGCATTGTGACTAAGATGAATTTTGTAGTGAAATAAAGCTGCACCTTTTAACAATAACTGCTGTACTTATAAACAGCAACGGTTCCAAAAGTATAATATAAACATTCAAAAAAAATTACAGGGAGCACACCAGCTCTTTATTTTTAATAGTGTTAGCTTGTTTCTAAAGTTTTTTTGCCTGAAGGAAAACATCTAAAGATGTTAACAAAGTCGACTTAACTTTTTCTAGTGTAGACATAGCCTAAGTGTTAGGTATTCCTGTAGCAGTTCAATACAGATTTCCCATAAAAGATAATGATGTTCCTTACACTTCACTTCCAGGGTGGCTATTCTAGTCATTACCAGTTTGGACACTGGGAGGTAAATATCAAAGGCACTTGTAGCAGTCACCACCTCTCTGCCAGCTGTAAAATGTCCTGGTACATTTATCTCCAGAATTTTGACCCAAATCATTATAGCTCTGTTCTGGGTGATGGATCAGAGGGATGCCGGTATAGACCTGACAGTATGAAAATCAATCACTATTGGTCAGATCCTGAGTTCCTTACTTCACTGTCACTTATTTTGCAATTGTCCTTATTCAGTTTCACTCCACTGAACCCAAAGCACTGTCCCTTAGACAGGCTCTCCAGGACTGTCCTGAGATTTTTGTTGTAGGAAATTTCCCAGGTTTTTTGTAATAAAGAACAGCAGCTACAGTGGTTAAAGTATAATTTGACGGGCCCCCTTCCTGTGTTGTCTTGGCCCCCTTCATGCATGTGTGGGCCCCAGACCAGATAGGTATTTAGAACCACTTCTTGGTACCACACGCATCGGTTATCGCTTCATAAAAATATTTATTATTTTATATGGCATTTATGCCTATAGCAATTATTGTCACGAATTAGCAAACACTGCATAACACAATAAGTATTGTGATTAACAACGGTGGGGCATAGGACCTGCAAGCAGTCAGGGCAGGGTGGAACATGCATTCCATCAGATTTTTCTGCTTTTAGGGGCCCTGGAACTCTGGCCCCTCAAATTTGTGGGCTCTGCAACTGTGTTCTGGTGTGTTCCCCCTTACTTTAACCCCAGAGCACCTACCTCTTGTATTCTAGCAGAAATAACAGCAAACACAGCTTCTCATGAAGTCCACTGTGCTATTTTTACTGCATGCTTTATATATAGACAACTGGAAACTGAAAGTAAAATGTTTTAAGGGGAGTTGGCTCGGCATCTTTCTGCTGATTCCTGGAAATCACTCAGCATTACAAGAACTGTAGCCACTTGAGCTCAGAGAAGTTCAATTTTGCCCCCTCCCAGCTGACACTTGGTCCAATCCCCTCTACAGCACGTATGTCCCTGTGTGTGTATGAGGGGATGCAGATGAAACGGGAAGTCTTGAAATTGAAATTCAAGAGACAGTTGATGGAGGTAATCTTGTCCCATTTACCCTGCTGTTACACCCCAGTTCCTGAGGGGGGAATTGACCCCACAATGCTCACTGCAGTGTCAGGGTGTCACACATCAAAGTGTGTGGCTGGCAGGAGAAGGCGCCACCCCTTTTTACTTCCTTCTTCACATGTGGGGGGTGAATTTCCAGAGACAGACAATTTTCACCCTGAAACTTCCCCTTTGACATCTCTGCTGCTGTCAACTACATCTGGGAGTTCCTGTCAATGATACAGCACCAAACCAGCTGAAGCACCCACCCAGTCACCTTGGCTGCGTCTACACTGGTAAATTAAGTCGACTTTATTTACCCTGCGTCTACACTACAGTTTGCTTAAGTCGACTTAAGGAAAATAAAGTCGACTTAATTAAAATTAAGTCGACTTTATTAAACCTCCTTTCCACTAAACCTAAGGCTTATGTCGACCCCAGGGCTACACCAATGTCCTCCCTGCCGGGGGGGAGGCACAGGGGGAACCTGGCATGCCTCCCCACAGAGCAGGGCAGAGCCCTGCCCACCCTGCCCCTATGCCCTGCCAGGGTCCCTGTCCCCCTTTGCCCCATTGTACCTATGTACAATGGGGCAAAGGCTGAGCCTCCTGGCATTGGGCAAGGGGTGCCCCCCCTGCCCCTGTGGACCTCCTCTAGGTCCCCCTAAGCCCCTAGAAGTCAACCTAGGCGTCCAGTGTGGACTCTCTAGGTCGACTTTGTAAGTTCCCCTTTAAGTCGACTTTAATTTTCAGTGTGGACACACTAAGTCAACTTAAATACACAAGTGTAGACATAGCCCTGGTGTGGTGTGATGCTCCTGTAATGTGATCTGTGTAACTTTTTTGTTCACCGTTGCAATATAGTTGTATAGTTTCATGGAAAATATGCTATGCAAAGCCTTTTTGGAATGCTCATAACAATGGTAGCATGTTTCCTGCAACATGATACATGTGTACAGAATGAAATAGGTTCTCAAAGGAATTTCACATGGCTCAAATAGAAGTAAACAATGAGGACTGCTGTAGATGGGTTGCAGGTAGTCTGGGACATTCAGGCCCTTCCTCAGGCCCAGGCTTGGAGGACGGGCAAAGTTGTGGCTGGTACCGCCCTGAAAAAAGGCCACCTGCTGTCATCTGTAGACCAATGGGGATGTTTATGGTTGCTACTGATCGGTCTGATTGCTCAATGAGGCTAGGCAGGTGCAAGCGTCAGTAGCCCCCAGCCTTGTAGGCAGGGTGGGGCAGGCGCAAGAGACAGTAGCTCCCTGTCCGAGATGTGCAACAGGCTCAGCCGGGGCAGGGACACTGCTCAAACCCCCAAGTGGCTCTGGCAGTAGAGGTAAGACACTCCGGATGGTTGGAAAAAAGGAGGGAGGGGGACGCAGGCCCAACCAACTCCACTGCATCCCAGCCCAGGGCCCTGTCGGTGGCAGAGAGGTCTTCCACTGGGTCAGCTGGGTTCCAGCCACAACACACCGACTCTGGTTTGTTCCACTGTCAGTTGCACAGTGATCAGCTGTCCCTGGGCTACTTCCTCATACCCTGAGACGAAGTACCTGGTTCCAAAGGGGGCTCCTCTGAGTCCTCCGGGTAGATTTCCCGTGGGATTCCGACTAGGCCCTCTGTGTCCATGGGTGGACACAGGAACTCCTCTGGTCCATCTTCGGGGGGTAGTTCCTCCAGTTCATAGGGTCCTTCCACCGCTGGCTGCTCTTCCTGGGTGCAGGGGTCCTCAACCAAAGGAAGCTCCTCTAGGTCACAGGGGCGCAGTGGCTCCTCCAGGTCCTCAGCCTCTCCCCGCTCAGGGCCATCCCTGGGAGGGGCAACCTGACAGGATACCGGTGGGCCCTGGGACATCTTCCTCAGTCTCTGTTATCCCCTCCAAGTTGCTAGGTCTGGGTAAGCTGGGGAGGCAGTCAGGCCTTCTATCAGGAGAGGGTGGGGGCAGCTCCCCAGTGGGGGCCCAATCTCATCCAGCCCCCAGCCTCAGAGGAGGTACATCCTTCCCCTATGGCAGCTCAGCCCCTACTGAGTTGCCAGGCTGGGCTTTTATACTTCCCCTTCTTGTCCTGGCTCTATTGTCCCCTCTATTTCTGGGGTTGGAGCCCTGTAATTCCTGGGACTGTCCAAGAGGGGGGTTCAGGCCCTTCCTTGGGCCCAGGCTCAGAGGAAGGCCAAGGGCCCTTGCTACGGCTGCAAACATAGGGTTTTGCTGCTTCAACAGTGCAGTTAAAGCAGCAAGCCCAAGAGAACATGACTCCATGGCACTGATCTCTGCTTCATTTGGTAAATAGACATAGCAGGTCCCCAAAATGTGCTTCCACTCATTTAAGGGGGCAACACCTTTACACTCTATTCTCTACATTTCCCTCGGGTGTGAAGGGCTGTTTCTCCCCTGTTAGAAGAAGAAAACAGGCAATCCCAGAGGTGGATTGGGTTGAACGTTAGCCTTTATTGCCTGTTCCTGCTTGTTCTTCCTTAATATTCCGAGTGAGCAAAGTGGGAGGAGGGGGATTATAATGCCTTTATTCTTGAAAGTATGTAAAAGGTTACATTCATAACAACTCCCCAAAGACCCTTTTTGGTTACATTAACACCCAAGCAATGAATATATATATATATATATATATATATATATGGCAGGGGAGGTGGTGGGGAACAGGTGAGGGGCATGGCAGGGAAGGGGTGGCAAGGGAATGGGCAGCGCAAAGAACAGCAGGGGTGTCAGAAGAGTGTGGGGAGCAGTGGAGCACTGTAGCTCCCACTAACTCCCCTTTCTCCCAGCCATTGCCCGTGCAGCCCCCCCTCTGAACTGCTGCCAGCCCCCAAGCCACCATCAGGGCTGCTCAGGCTCTTGCCCTGCCTTAGCCCCCCCCCCACTTCCTGAGTCTCTGCAGCCTGTCCTGGACCCCACCGGCTCAGGTTCCAACCCCCCCAGACTCTACCTGTTGTGGTTTGGGCAACTCCACTGCACCCCCAGTCGGCATCTTCTGCTGCGCCCCCTGTGCTCAGCTCCGGCCCTGCTGCGGACCCCACCTACTCAGGTTTGGACCCCACTGGCCCCACCTCCTGAGCCTCCCTGCCTGCCACAGTCCCATCCCCCCGAGCTCAGGTTCCAGCCCTGCCATCATACAAAGCCTCTGCCGCCCACTGGCCCCCACTGGCTCAGGCGCCCCTGCACTACCCCTTCCACTGCCAGCTCCCCATGACCACTTCCTCCACCCCACCACTGGCTCCCCTGAGGTCACCACTGCCCTGAACCCCCAGCTTTCCCCCCACTGGTTCCCCAGCCAACCCTTTCGATCCTAACCTGCAACTTGCCTCAATCTTCCCTGAGCTCATGACCTCCCACATCCCCCAGCCTCTCCCCTTGGCTCTCCCAGCTTCCCCTGTCCTCCCCCCCCACCCCGCCAAACCCTACTGGCTCCCCCAGCCCACCCCCAAGGGATCTCAGCATATTCACCAGGCCCACAACAGCCATCCTGGAGTGACACTTTCAATTTCATGCAGAGTGTGGGAGCTCCCAGCTCCCAGGCACAGTGGACACTAGAGGGAAGATGGGCTGGAAGACATACTGCAGGGCAGTGACCAGTGAGGAGAGTGGGCTGGAAGCGGCAGAGCAGCTATTTTTCCTTCCTGCCTCAAACTCAAACTTACTTTGGGCGAGAGTGGCAGACAACTCTGAGGGGCTGGGAGCCCTGCTGTGTGCCACTCAGAAGAAGCCTGCATGCCGCCTTTGGCACACTTGTTGAGGTTTGCTGACCCCTGGCATAGAAGGACTTTGTTAGCAGATTATTTAGTAGTTATAGGAGAGAACAACTGTGGGCTCTTGGGCTATGTCTACACTAGAAAACATTACATCGACTTTGTTAAGTTGACTTAATAAGGTCGACTTAAAGTCGACAAAATCGACCTTATTAAAGTCGACTTAACAAAGTGGACTAAGTTGACTTAGCTTTAAGTCAACTTAGTCCACTTTGTTAAGTCGACCTAACCACCCTCAAGATGACTTAAAAACGTCCACTTAAGGGTTACTCCACGTCCACACCGTCCTTAAGTCGATTTAAGGAGTCGACTTAAGGGTTAAGTCGACTTAACCTATGTTATGATCTATGAGATCAGACTTTTATTACTTGGCTCCTGCCAGCTTGACCATTTCCCAGTTCAGGCTACTGTTCTGGTCTTTTCTACTAGCCCTTCAGCCCCATTTCTGGCCATTTCTTCTTATCCTTTTATTTCAAGCTCTTAGTTTCTCTTACAGCAAGTAGAAAAATTTACCAACATCTGCATGTATTTCTTCCCTGTTCAAGTAGTCTTCCTGGAGGCCCCCAACGTGTCTATTGCCATCTTCTGGAAAGGTAACTATGATGGGCAGGGGACTCAGGGCTGCTTTATTTTTGTCCCAGGTTTTCCCGCCCTCTGGCAGGGGTCACAGAACTGTCTGATAATACAGACAGACCACTTTAAAGATCCATGGCAGATAGAAGCTCTGCAGTAGCTTCTGCTTGTGCATTTGATCCCCTGATGTCCTGAGAGAGGGACATCGTGAGTCAGGCCCAGTAGTCTAAGGCAGTGTCTCTGGGGCACCATGTAGTAACCTTGGGAGTGAAGGGGTTAACACCATAGACAGTGAATCTGAGAGAAATCCCAGGAGAGCCAATAGAAACAGAGTATAGATTTTTTTTAATTGGAGCAGCAGCCCTGCCTGTTGCCTGTTTGGCGGCAACAGAGCTTCTGGAAGGACCAGGAAGAGGGCTAGGAAGCCAGGCATGTAGGATCCAGCAATATCCATGTCTCAGAAGGAATTAAATCTCTAACCATCCATGCATGAGTAGAACAGGGAATGTGTAGCTAGATGTATTTTTGTTCTTTTTTTTTTTTTTTTTTTTTTATTCCTGTGTGCTGAGCACATATACGCCCCCTCACTATCCTCTAACTATCCAGGTTAAATCCCAGAGAAGCAGTTCTCTGTGTTTCTTAGCTGATCCTCTGAATTAAAGTAAATTTAGCCTTTTAGAATAAGCTCTGGTTCTCTGTCCTAAAAGACAAGAGGTTCTGTGTGCACATGACTCAGACGGCACAGTCAACTACCTAAAGGGAATTCAGTTCCGTTTTTCAGCTGATATCACAGCTGGGGTTCAATAGCTGTCCTGAGGGAGGTATAAAAGTGTTTGAGGATACGTCACAAGAAGGAATTCCCCAGTGCGCCTTTCTGGGTCTTTCAAAGAGACTTTGCATTTGGGTGATGGCAGCAATACTTCTCCAAGACCAGGAATTTGGCAGCCTTGGAGAGCTGTAAGACAACACTTTATGTCCACTGGTTTTTAAGGCCTTTTGCAGGCCCCCCACCTTCTGTACTTGAAGTGCCAGAGTGGGAAATTAGCTCTGACAGATCACAAACTGCCTCCTGAGGGGTAGCCGTGTTAGTCTGTGTACAGCAAAAACAACGAGAGTCCTGTGGCACCTTATAGACTAACAGATTTTCTTCGGCATAAGTTTTCGTGGGCTATAACCCACTTTGTCAGATGCATGAAGTGGAAATCACAGTGGCGAGGGGTATATATACATGCCAGGATGGAGGAGGGCAAGTGTTAGCGAAGTCGGTTCAGAGAGCAGATGGGGCCCATTCACACCAGTTGATCAAAGGGAGAGGATGCGTGAATAGAACAGAACAATCACTTTTTGTAATGAGCTAAACATTCCAAGTCCCTATTCAGACCCAGTTTGATGTGTCATAGCCCACGAAAGCTTATGCCGAAGAAAATCTGTTAGTCTATAAAGTGCCAGAGGACTTTTGTTGTTTAAACTGTCTCCTGATTCCCCATGGATCTACCTCCCTGTGGGGAGTTGATTCCATTTAGAGGACTTCTTTCTCCCACAGAAATCTTTCTCTGCATCCACCCCCAAGGGATTTTGCCATGTGGCCAGTGAGGTTCATCTTCTTTGCTAATGAGGGTCTTTCGGCAGCTGAGTGTGGAATTTGGCTGTTGGGGATGGGAGTGGATCATGCACCCCAATCTCCTTGACGTCCTCCTTGGCCTTCCCACCTTAGAGCCATCCTCACTGTGGGTACACTTTAGGTACTTCCCTAAATTAATCCCTCTTTGAATGAGAGCAGATCATTGAGGAAAAACATCCAATCTTAATTTAAAAATGTATAGTGTTGGAAAAACGGCCATGACCTTCAGTAAACTTTTCCAATGATTAATTCCCCTCTCTGTTAACAATTTGCATTGTATTTCCAGTACTGAGTTTCTCTAGAGTCAACCTTCAGCCACTGGATCTCCTTAGACATTTGTCTGTTAGACTAAAGACCCATTATTAAATATTAATCTCCCATATCGGTACTTATAGATATGATCAAGTCACCCCTATCACCCAAGTTTTTTCAGAGTCATTGCTTCCCAGAATAGAGTACCGTTATTCTGTAAATAAGTCCTAAATTCTTGATCCCTAAATATACACATTAGTATTCAGCCATATCAAAACATATTGTAGGCTCTTCGTGGGTGGTCTGGGGCATTCAGGCCCTTCTTTGGGCCCAAGTTCCGAGGAAGGCCACAGTTCCAATGAGTCCGGCCCCAGGGAAAAATCAGCAATTGTAAACAGTAGACTATTATTGACTCTCAAAACCATGCCGACTGTCAACCTAGACTGCTAGATTGGACAGGGCAGGCACACGGACTCAATAGTCCCCAGCCGGGCAGGGCAGACACACAAACTCTGTAGCCCTCAGTCTGGGATGAGACGCAGGCCCAGATAGGGGCAGAAACACCACTCAAAACCCTCAGAGGCTATGGGAGGAGGGAACAAGCACTCCAACTGGTTGGGAAAGGGGGGCGCAGGGCCACCTGACTCCACTGAATCCCAGCCCAGGGCCCTACCAGTGGCAAAGGAGCCTGCCACTGGGTCAACAGGGCTCTCGCTTCAACACCCTGACACCTGTTTGTGGCCGTTCTCAGCTGAACTGTGGTCAGCTGGCTCTGGGCTACATCCTCCCACCTTGAGCCCAAGTATCTGTCTCCAAAGTGAGCTCCTCCAGGTCCTCAGGATAGACAGCCTGTGTGATCCTGATTAGGCCCTCACTGTCTACAGGTAGCAGGTCTGGGAACTCCTTGGGTCCATTAGCGGACGGCAGCTCTTCCAGGTCATAGGGTCCCTCAGCATCCATCTGTTCCTCCGGAGTGCAGGGGTCCTCAGCATATGGAAGCCCCTCCAGGTCACAGGAGCCCAGCAGTTCCTGAGGATCATAGGCTTCCTCTAGCTCAGATGGGTCCATAGCTATCCTTCCATTGGCCTCACCTCTCCATTCATTTATGTCCTCCATCCCTCCCCTCTTCTCACTCCGGATACTGACTGTGACACTCCGTACCCCATGTACATCCATATAGTGTGATTTGTGCATCCTTCATGTTCATCCTTACAGTGTAACTATGTATTGTCTAAAGCAAAAATGTGTCAAATGAGGTGTTTTGGGAATGCTCATGACACACTGAACATTACTGTTATGACAGCATGTGTCTGCAGTGTCATACATATGTACCAACATGAAGCTCAGGTACGTCATACCCCTAAATCTGAATCTCACATGCTTGAATAGATGCCAACCTACACAAAGCTCAGAGTTCACACCTCATAGAGGCATGCATACAGGAACAAGGACTGGCCTCAGCACTTTTGCACTGTTGAGCTCAAGTGGAAGAAACCATGCCCATTGCTGGACATGGCCAATCACCTGAGCCCAAGGAATCAAGGGAACTTGTTAAAAGAGACAGACAACTTTATTTCAGGGCTCTCCTTTGGAACCCATCTTCTAAGCAACATCAAATACACTGAGATATTGCCCATAGTAGGGAGAGGGGAGCTGGCTGCTAGTAGCATCACAACCAGTTGTGCGTAAGCTAACATCACAGACTGAAAAATTACTAAAATAGTACACTTAGTTTAAGTTACCCTTTGGTTAACTTGGAAGAACTTCTTAATTCATATTTATCTGACTTATAATCACTTTAAATCTTGCTGTAGTCAATACACTCATTTGTTTGATCTAAACCAGTGTATATGGATGAGTATGTGCAGAGACCTTGCTTGGAGTGACAGAGCTGGTGAATATCAATTTCTTTGATAAATTGATAGAGAAGTGTCTTGCAGTGTGCAGTGTACAGCATTGAACTTTGTAAGACAGCATTTCTGGGACTGGGGCTGTTGCTGGGAGTCAATCCCATTGGCGGCTGGCCAGGGTAAATGTGCCAATGACATTACACTGACAAAACCAGTGCATTCAAATTGATTAAAATTCCTCATACAAGAACTCTTAACAACGTGAATTCCTTGTTTTCTCCCTTTTAGTGCGTTCCTTTCATGTCATCTCTTCTAAAAAACTTGTTTTTACATTTTTTTTTATTTTGCCTGAAATACCACTTCCCTATAACCGCAGCGACACATTGCCTCTCATTCCCGACAAGGAGCACAGAGAACACAGTCTCCTTTTTAAATACCAACATTTGAAAGTGAATGCATGGACACTACGGCTATGTCTACACTTGTTAATTTAAGTTGATTTTGTTAAGTTGACTTAACATGTCCACACTTAAATTTTAAGTCGACTTAAAGGGGACCCTACAAAGTCGACCTAGAGCGTCCACACTGAATGCCTAGGTCGACTTGTAGGGGCTAGGTGGACCTGGGACTGGTCCATGGTGGTGGTGGGGGGGCACCCCTTGCAAAGTGCCAGGGGGCTCAGCCTTTGCCCCATTGTACCTGGGTACAATGGGGCAAAGGGGGACAGGGACACTGGCAGGGCATAGAGGCAGGGTGGGCAGTGAGGAAGCCCTGGAGCCCCCTAAGTCAACTTAGAGTCGACTTAGAGCTACTCCACTTCTACACTCGCTTAAGTCAACTTTAGAAAGTCGGCTTAAGCAGAAAGTCGACTTAAAAGGAGGTTTTATAAAGTCGACTTAATTTTCCTTAAGTCGACTTAAGCAGCTTGCTTAAGTTTACTTAAGGAAAGTATAGTGTAGACGCAGAGTAAATTAAGTCGACTTAAGCAAGCTTAAGTTGACTTAATTTACAAGTGCAGATGTACCCTACCATCCTTGGTCAACTTTAGGGTCAGATTAACACAAAGGCTTTAAGAGCTTCAGCTCCAGACCCCCTACTAAAAGGGCCCCACTGCCCTGCAAAAATCTGGCCTCAGCCTGATGCACAGCGCAAGCCTGCACCATCTGGCAGCTGATATTGGCCTGGCCAGTCTGCCAGGCCTTGGGAGCCCCAGAGCAGCAGCCTGACAGCACCCCCATCCCTGGTGCACCATGACTGGCACACCCCTCCTCATGTGGTGGTCTGGACAGTCGTCCTCACCAGCAGACCAGCAGCCTGGGGGGCAGTTCAGGAGTGCTACAGGCTGGGGTCTCTGGCATAATCAAGAACTCTGTGCTGGGCCCTGGAACCAAGCATTGGCCTGCCCCATCCCTTTGGCTGGCTGGTCTTTGAGCTCCAAGCCTCCCCAATGGTGGCTGGACCTCAGCACCCAGCACTGGTCTGCTCTTCATGGCTGGTGGGTCTGCCAGGTATCCTGAGAGCCAGCCTGACCGTTTGCCACCACCAGGATGGCCAGTGCTGCTGTGGGAGGTGGCAGGGACCTGGTTCCTCAGGGGCTGGGCCCCAGAGAGTGGTCACTCTAGGGCCCCTGGGTACTTTAATCTGGTCCTGCTATGGGGGTGCTGAGAAGAGACATTCCATTCCCGCAGAGAGTGGTGCTGAATCTGGGCACACTCCTGTGAGGGGGGAGATCCCTCTTCAAATCCCTGCTGCTCCATTGGCTAATGGGAGACATGAACAGAGGGGGCAGGTGTCTCCCACATCTCAGGCGAATACAGCAACCACTGGGCTAAAGATGGGGAAGGAGCCAGGAGATCATCCTCCCACCTCCCCCTACCAGGCTGTTTTGTGTAGATATAGGTGGCCTTTGACCATGCGTCTTGGACCAGCACCCTCACATGCAAGTTAGATGGAGAAGCGCCTATCCGCCCCCAGGCTGTGGATTGCTCTGGGACCAACGCCAGAGGCAGGTGTCCATGGCTATGTCTACACTTGTTAATTTAAGTCAACTTAGCTAAGTTGACTTAAAGTCGACTTTAAGTCGACTTTGTTAAGTTGACTTAGCATGTCCACACTTAAATTTTAAGTCGACTTAAAGGGGACCCTACAAAGTCAACCTAGAGCATCCACACTGGACGCCTAGGTCGACTTATAGGGGCTAGGTGGACCTGGGACTGGTCCACAGTGGCAGGGGGGGCACCCTTTGCCAAGTGCCAGGGGACTCAGCCTTTGCCCCATTGTACCTTTGTACAATGGGGCAAAGGGGGACAGGGACCCTGGCAGGGCATAGGGGCAGGGTGGGCAGGGCTCTGCCCTGCCCTGTGGGGGGGCATGCCAGCCACCCTGGCAGGGAGGGCAGTGGGGAAGCCCTGGTGTCCTCTAAGTCGACTTCGAGTCGACTTAAGGCTACTCCACTTCTACTCTCGCTTAAGTCGACTTTAGAAAGTTGACTTAAGCCAAAAGTTATCTTAAAAGGAGGTTTAACAAAGTCGACTTAATTTTTCCTTAAGTCTACTTAAGCAGCTGCTCAAGTCGACTTAAGGAAAGTGTAGTGTAGACACAGAGTAAATTAAGTCGACTTAAGGAAGATGAAGTCGACTTAATTTACAAGTGTAGATGCACCCCATATGTCTTAAAGAGAGGCAGCAGTGCACATGACCGTTGGCAGAAACATGGGCACCGAGGGAACCTTCAGTCTGAAAATTTAGGTGCAAAGTCAGCTTAGGTGCTTGCAGGATCCAGCAGCAGGCAAGCAGGAATTCTGTGCTTTGCTCTGGAGCCTAAAACTAGGACTTAAGGAACCAGGTACCTCAGTGAATCCCACCTAGGGTCCAAATCCCTTTATAAACCTACTCATATAAAACCCCTTTACATTGAACTACTGTGTCAAGAGCAAACTAGATCCCAATCTCCACTGTGTGACTGTGTTCCTAAAACTGCACAATAATAGCAGCAAGCAAAGCTCCTCCTGAGAATGTACAGAGTAGTTCAATAAACAGGAATCTTTAAAGACCTCAGCCAGCAGCACTGTTTCCCAGAAATGGCCTGAGAGGGAGAAAATGAAAGTAAGCAGTGGCTGAAGCTGGCATTGGGATGGGATCATGGGGTTTAGCTGCACTAACAGTCCTTTGGGGCAGTGACCTCACAGCCTCCATTTTATTTTGTTGCTAAAACTGATCCTCTGCAGTCCCAGAGGGTACAGGGATGAGGAGTGAGACCATTACATTTGGATCTGTGAGTGTGTTGGCAGACTGTGAGAGAGAGGATGGGGAAGGGCCCTTGTCAGAGCAGCTGTGCCATGGGCTGTTTGGGAAGAACTTGTGCCTCCCATGGGTCCAGAAATCATAACTCTCCCATTGAATTGCAGGAGCTCAGCCCCTCACTGTTCCTCTTTAGAAATTTCCCTGCTTCAGTCCCTTTTCTCTGCTCTCTCCCAGCCCGATTACTGCTGTCCCTGCTCTCCATGAGTATGTCTACACTGGAGGCTCTGTTAAGTTGACTTAGAGCATCCACACTGAAAACTCCAGTTGACTGCCTGTGTCCACACTGGCAGATGCTAGGTCAATGGAGGAGTGGCCAGGAACTCTGGGAGGGGGCCTGGAGGCCCATTAGGTCAACTTAAGGGCTATTCCCCATCTGCATTGGCTTAAGTCGACTTAATAAGGTCGATTTAAACCTTAAGACGACCTTGAGAGTTGGTGTTACTAAGTCACCTTAAGGAAGTGCTTAAGTCGACTTAATAAGCACCTAGTGTGGACACAGCGGTCTGTAGGTCGACTTAACCTTCCTTAAGGTGACTTAAGGCTCCAGTGTGGATGTACCCCATGAGTGCATAGCTCCTCCTGTCCCATTCGTTCTCCCCATGCCAGGCTCCCCTCCCTTCTCCCTTCCTGCCAACTCACCTTCATCCTTCTGACATTGAGAGAGGCCATGAAATCCTGTTAAGGGCTCCTCAGGGTGAGACAATGACAGAGGCTTTAAGGAGGGGAGGAGATGGGTGTGTAGAGTGGATGCTTATGGAAGATTCTGTTCTCTTCTGTGTTGGCTGTATGGGTCAAGAGGGTCTTCTGTGTCTCGCTGTCCGGGTCAAGAGGACGTGTTGAATCCTGGATATGTGCAAGAAGCAGCATCAAGGATGTCTGGATCACTGAAAAGAGCTGAGTGAGCCAAAGATGAAGCAAAGGGCTCAGTGACAAGGATGATGGTGGTGCTGTCCTGTCCATGCTGATAGAGAAAACAAGAGAGGGCTCAGGGAAAAGGTCAGTAGCTTGGTTCTGGCCACATTAATTTTCAGCTGACTGGGATTTTTATTGCTATGCCATAAGAATTCTGCTGACTTTTCTTTTCTTTTCTTTTAAATGAGAGATTGATGGAGGGGAGAGAAATGGTGGAAAGATTTTTGCAGGGGCTATGAGTGGCTGGGCACAAAGACCGGATTGGTGGCCAGAGAAGGTGGGGGATAGGCCTGGTTAGATTGGAGACTGAAACTAGAAGAACAGAAATTCCTGAGCTACCTTGAGGTATCTAAACCTAAATTGTACAGAAGAACCTCTCTGGAACTGGAATTCCATGGCTGGGAGAGGCCTGAGAGAATAGGTGGGAAACACACAAATTCATTCAAGCCAGACTTGATTACTCTCCCCAGACTAAATCCGTGGCCAGGACCCCAGGCTGCTGCCGCCGCCGCCCCAGCCATCTCCGGGCCCCTAAACTCTCACCATTGGGACCCAGCCCGGGCCGAGGCCACGCTGCCGGCAGGGGCCGGGCCCGGCCGTGGTCGGGGACCATCATGGGGGGGCAAGCTGGCCCAGAGAGCCCGGGCCTCACGCACCTGCCCTGCCCCTGGGCCTGCCTGCTTTGCCGGGTGAAGAGCTCCCATACTGGCCTGCTGCCTTCAGCTCACCACCAAAAGGCAGCGGGGAGCAGGGCGAAGCGTGGCCATGGGGGTGAGCCATGGCGGAGGCCCTGCACTGCCCTGGCAGGAGCAGGACACGCGGGGTCCATGTAACCGTGGGGCCCGGGGCAATCGCCCCATTCGCCCTCCCCAAGGACAGCCCTGATTCTGAAATGTAATAAACTCTTCTGACTTCCACCCTGGCTGTGAATCGCTTCTGGCTGCAAGGCAGGGTGCATGGCCCATTTGGGGGAATGTGGAACTCCCCAGAATCCCACCAAAATGGGGACTCATATGGAGCAGGGGTACCAGACCCTTCGAGCCAGATGTAGGAGATGATTGTACAGGAGCGTGGAGACTCATGGTGGAAGATTATGAAGCCTGTCTGGACTAGAAGATTAGAGTCCTGTCTGGCTGTGATGATGGGAGACAGAGCACGAGCCCCGAGGGACTCTGTCACAGTGGGTCTGAATGGAATAGGTTTGCCTGCATAGCTACATTGAGTAAGAGTGTGATAACTGTACCATATGCTGCTTCTCCACTAGCAGGGTTTTACTGCTTTATCTATGCCAGTGGAGTTAAAGCTGTTCAGCCTTCAGGTGTATATTAAGACCGGACTCCATGTCACTCATTTCTGCTTCATTTGGGATATTGATTCAGAGGGCCCCAAAATCAGCTTCCACTCAGCTAAAAGGGAAATACCCTTACACCCTACTCCCTGTATTTCCTCCAAGTGTAAAGGGCAGGCCCATGTCTCCCCCAAATGGTGGATCCTATATTCTTCCCCTGAGTATTACGGGCCCTGAGCTTTACCTTCTCTCCATCTACTAAGTGTTTTGGGCCTTTTTCTAGCTCCCTCTCCTTCTCAACCTCTGTCTGGCCCACTCCATTTTGAATGTGGGGTCCTGTCCCTGAATGGGATTGCCAGCAGCAGAGATGTCAAAGGGGAAGCTGCAGAGTAAGATCTGTCTCTATCTGAGAACTCACCTGCCAAGTGTGAGGAAAGAAGTAGAAAGAGGTAGCACCTTTTCCTGCCAGCCACGCTCCATGATGTGCGCAGCCCGACACTGCAGTCAGCACTGTGGATTCAGTTCTGTCCTCAGTTATGGGACTGCAGCATCAGGATATATTGGGGTGAGGTTAGCCCCTTACACTATCTCCTGAATGTGAATTGCAAGACTTTCAGTTTCATCTGCACACATGGCCCTGTCCCACTGTACACACCTGCTGTGGAGGGATTGGACCAAGTGCCAGCTGGAAGGCATTGATGCTGAACTTCTGTGACTTCACACAGCTCCATTTCTTCTAATGCTGTGTGATTTCCTGGAATCAGCAGAGTGGCTCAGAGCATCCTTCTGATCTCTGAAAGCACTTTACTTTTAGTTTCCATTTGACTATTTATAAAGCATGCAACAAACAAATTGTGGTACTGTAGGACTGCATCAGAGCTGTATTTTCTGTTGATAAGGCTAGGGAACAAGAGATAGGTGGCAGATTTTATTACAAAAACAAATCAAATCAAAACAAAACAAACAAGCAAAAGCCAACCAGGGAAATTTCTTAGAACAAAAATCATGGGCTCAGTCCTGGAGAACCTGTCTTGGACACTTCCTTCTGGTTCAATAAAGTAAAACTGAATCAAGACAATTGAAAACTGAGCAAAAGCAAAGTAAGAAGCTTAGAATCAGAATAATATTCATTGATTTTCCTGTTGCATCAGGACCATAGCAACAGTTGTCTGTTGCCATCGCTCAGAACAGAGCTTTAATGATTTGTGTAAAAATGTGGAGATAAATACACCAGGATGGTTTAAAACTGGCAGAAAGAAGTGAGCTGCTACCAACTCCTGCCTTTCATATTTACCTCTCAGTGTCCAAGCTGTTAAAGGAACATCCTGGCGATATCTAGACTAGCCACCGTGGGAGTGAGGTGTCAGGACATCATCATCACTTCATGCATCAGAGGAAGTGGGATTATACTCATGAAAGCTCATGTGATGTATACATTTGTTTGTCTTTCAAAGTGCCACAGAACTCCTTGTTTGTTTTGCTGTAATAGACTAACAGGGCTCCCCCTTTGGAGCTATTAACTCTGTGTTCATACATGCGCTTTGTACTAATGCATGCTTCGTGTGGTGTTCAGTCCCCTCCTCTCCCCCCGTTAGTGGTAATTAAACTATTGAAAGCAGCAGTTCTCAGACTTTTAAAATGGAGCCACACACTGCGCCCGCTCCCCTGCCATGGCCTTTTGTGTAACAATTTGTGCCCCCCACCCTCCTTCCTCCCTAAAACCCCTCCCCCATCTTTCAGGGGAAAAACACAGGGCCTAAATATACCTCAATAATGGCAGCTGCAGAACCCTGGCAAGTGAGATAGGGTGCAGGGCTCCCCAGCTTGTGGGGTTGCAGGCAGCTGCTGTTTCTCTGCCATAGAGCTCTCCCTCCAAGGGGGAGCCAGATGTGTTGAGGAATGGAGGCAGGATGGGGCTGTCTGGCCAGTGCAAGAAAAACACAGGGAGGACTGAAGGAGAGGGGCGAGGGGGGGGAAGGGGGAGTGTGTGTGTCTCTACCTTGTGAGGCCCACCCACCAGCAGCTGGGATGGCTTTTGTCTGGTGAGGCAGATGCTGGGGCCAGGTGGGGCAGGACCTCGACTGCACCTGGAGCAAGGATGTGCCTCTGCCCCGGCTTCCCAGTCTTCACCCTATGTGCACCAGGTCCCAGTCTGTGCAAGGGGGCAATAAACTTCCCCCTTCCCCCTGCCCATCTGACCCCTGCCATGCTCCCTGCCCTGCTCCAAGACCAGAGACACTCCCCGTGCTTGCTGAACTGACCAGACCCTCCTACCCCGGCCATAATTAGTAGATATCAGTAAAAGCTCATTTCTATACACATTGGTGCACCCCAAACCCATTTTAAAGCACGTTTGAAATTATTAACACCAAAAGTTGTAATGACCAGTGACTGAAATGCACAGAGAGGGAAAGTTAAAAGCAGAGTGGTGTGCTCCTGGACTCTGGTACTTCCCATTGCTCCCAGAGAATGTCTAGACAGCGCTGGGAGGTGTAATTCCCAGTTCAGGTAGATGTAAATGTGTGGTCAAATCTCACAAGAAAAAAAAGCAGTACTGCCTTTCAAAACAAGCCCAACCCCTTTCAGAAGGAGAAGGAGGGTTAGATATATTCCATCATGTTTGTTTAATAATGATGTAAGTACACACAAAGGCTATGGCTACACTTAGAAATTTAGGTCGACTTTACTAAGTTGACTTAGAGAGTCTACACTAGACTAAGTGGACTGGTTAGGTCCAGAGGGAGGCGAGGTTAGGGGGTCTCATCTTGGGGAGAGTGGTCCAGGGGAGAAGGAAGGCAGGCCCCAGCAGGTCCGGCAGCACCTTGCCTTGGCAGGAGCACAGCACCCATTCCCCCAGGGCCCAGAGAAATCATGGCTGGAGCGCAGCCCCTGCTCCTACCTCCTGGCTCCATCCTTATTTTCCCTTTATTTTATTTTTGCTTCATTTCTTTTTATAAATAACATATTTATTATTTTATTTATTTATTTCTCCTTTTTTCATTTCATTTTATTAATAAAATAAAACATTTTAATTAATTTATTATTTACTATTTATAAGCCCTGCCCCTTCCCCCACCACTTCCCTCTGCCACCGTGTGTGGTCTATCATACAGTGGCTGTGGCCCTCAGGCCAAAAAGTTTGCCCACCCCTGAATTAGCCCCATAAACTGTCTCCTGAACCTGAATTCCAGAGGTTCCAGTTTCATCTGTACTTCCCCACCACACTGAACACACATGATGTGGAAGGTTTGGGCCAAATGCCAGCTGGGAGCAGGGGGAGCTGACCTTTTGCCAGATTAAGCATCTATCTTTCTTGTAATGCTGTGTTTTCCGGGAATCAGAAAGCTCAGAGCACCCCTTCCCCATGAAAACATATATATCTATATCTATATCTATATATATTCCCTTGCCCCCTGTCAATTCCCTCCCTTCCCATTGGGCCCCACGGCCCCCCACCACTCAGCCTTCACTGGTCCCCAGCACTGGGAGATGGTCAGTGAGCAGAGTTGTGTTCAGCCCTTCAAAAAGTTTGCCAACCGCTGTTCCACGCTGTAAGAGCTAGTGAACCATTTTGACTTCTGCACTGGCTGTGAATCATTTCTGACTGCAAGGCAGGCTGTCTGGCCCTTTGGATGTGGATGAGTTCTCCAGGGCCCCATCTGGGGGGACCTCAAAGGGCAGTTCCAGCGGAGCAGGGGTGGAGACCCAAGGTGGTAAACTCTGAGGCACTAGAGCCCTGACTGTTTGTGTCCCAAGGGGTTCCAGCGATCTGTTCCTTAGGACCCTGGCACAGAAGGCATTCCAATTAATATGAACAACTGAAAGTTTTGGGGGACAAAATCCTTTTGCTTTCCAATCTTACATAGCATGTAAAAGTTTCAGAATTAGCTTGTTATATTAACTTTTAATCCTTTTGTAACCACTTCTGACTCATGTCTAAACCACTTAAAAGCCAGCTTTCTATAGTTAACTAAACAGTTTGTCTTTTATCTTAAAAGTGTGTTATTGACTGAAGTCATTGGGAAATCTCTATTCAGGATAACAAAGGCTGGTGCATATCTAATCTCCGTTGATGGAATGGTGAGCTAATTAATAACCTTATATGGTTGAAGAAGGTCTTCAGCAGTGTAAGATGCACATTTCTGGGGTGTGGGACTGGGGCAATTTGCTGGTGTCTCCCCAGGAACAGTTCATCATTGACTAAGAACATCCAGGTAACTTAGCTGGGTATTCTTTCACATGTTGATGGCTGTATGAAAGCAAAGCCTGAAGAAGCTGATTATCTCTAGGACAGCAGTGTTGGACACAATCTGGGCTAAAATGTTAAGAGGACATAGCAGTTCCACAGGTTAACTTCTACTCTGGGGATGTTGCACAATCCTCCCCCTCCCACTTCCTCCCCCAATGGAGAAAATTTGTCTCATTAGTAACAAGCACAGTTCAGTGCAGCTTTACATAGCCCTTCCATAGGGTCTCTGCTCTCTCCACCATAACTTTGGTACCTTTCATAGCCCATTTCACTACCTGCTATACTGGGAACAAGAAGGGTGTCAAGAGGAATAGGCATTCGTGAAATGCACAGAGCTAGTGGTCTTTCAGCATGGGGCAGGGTCAAAGAGGAATTGCTTTGAACAGGGGATGCCACGCTCCTCTCCAGTTGAAAATTCTACCTTTCCTTAGTGACACTGTAGTGACTTTGGGGAACCTGTCTGGACACATTTTGAATACTAGTTGGTATGATGCTGTATCATGGAAAGCACCTACATATATGTATCCACCATTCAAAGGCTATATGGAAATCTTCAGCTTTGGGGCCCCAATCTTCTTTAATTATGTAAAAACATTAAATTAAATTAAATTAAATTAATACATTGAGATAAAGTGTCAGAAATAAATTTTGGATACAATCGATAGCTCAGTTCCTTTATTATTAAATGTGGGAATTCTGTGCATTCTACTGAATTAAAAAGTTCCCCAGTTTTCCATTCCACACAGCCCCTATTTATTATTGTCCAAATCATTTAAAGAGAGTTTATGTTAAAGCTTTATTTCATTCCATAAGCCTCCTTTATGCTGTCCAGGGCTTTCTCTTCAGTTAGTTTATTCCAGTCACCTGGGAGCTCAGCTGGCTTGGCATGGTAACTCTCAGCAAACTGGTCATTGAACAACTTAAACACAAACTTCCAGTAATCAGAAGCAGTGATGCTGGTATCTGGCTGAATGCGCCACTCTGGGTAGTAATGCCGATAATCTTTATAGGGATGAAATATCCCATTGGAATCTGGTATTTTAAATTCCTTGGTAGAAACCACATCAGAGGAGCATAAAGAGCAGTCAAGCTTTTTGGTGAGTTGATTCTTGTATCGTGCCAAACCCTGAGGTAAATGCACTGACGCAAAATGCTCTTTGTGATTCTTTCCTCCCGCTTCGCAGGGCACTTTACAGAATGGACACTGCTTCCCACAGCCAAACACTCGCTTAAAGATTGCATCCTGGGGCTTCACAGGCAAATGAGAGAGTTTAGCCTCAATTTTCACATCTTTCAATTTAGATAAGATTTGTGATTCCAGATGACAAAGATGGGTTTGAATAGCATCAGAAAACTGCTCACTCTTGGCTGTGTTTTTAAACAGTACCCCTGCTAAACTGTCCTTGGAAATGACTAAGTGCTGGTCCAAAATTTTACAAAACTTGTGTAGGAAGGCAGAGACTGTTTTAGTGTTTTCATCTCCAGAATTTTTCAGAGTATCTTTGACTTTATTCATTATTGTGGATAGAATCTTTTGCTCCAAATCTCCCAAGTCCCTGACCTTCCCATAGTGATCTAAAAGGTGCTTCCATATCCAGGTTTTGACAAACTCTTCATAGCTGTGAATGTATTTCACATAGTTCTCAAAATCCTTCTCTTCTAAGAGCTTCTTCAGCATGGTGAACTGGAAAAAGTTGCGGCTGCTGTATTCCATCGATTGTTCACAGTTCAGTATGTCATCCACTATTTCTATTCCGAGTCTCTTCGTAATATACTGCATGAGTGCAGGTTTGAGGCATTGGTCACAGAAATCCCTGGCCTTATTTTGGCAAGCATCTTTTTCTTCATAAAGGTCTCTAAATGTGGAGAAATACTGAGGTTTCAATTTCTCCAAACGTTGTTGAACATCATTTTCTTGGATAAAATCATCATGCATCTTCTGAAAAGCTTCAGCCGCTTCCCCTAAAATGTGAAGTTTCAGATCTACTTCAAAGGAAGTACTGGTGCAAAGTTTTTTAACTTCTTCCTTTTTGAGTCCCTCATTGATCATGTGCAGCAATTCTCTACAAAAAGTTTTATCATAGTCCACTTTTGAATTCACCTTTTTCTCTACATAACTCCTGCACTGGTCCATTAAGGATTTAGCAAGCTCCTCTGCTTTATAGTGACTTTCCTCTTTGAATGGTTCTTCTGCAAATCTGGTACTCAATACATCTATATGCTCAGTTTTCACCTGGAATGCATTTATTTTATAATTCAGCAAGCTTTTCACATCTTGCAGCATCTGATTGATGGCACTCCCTCGATTCTCCAGTTCATTTCTCAGTTGTATCTCCATATCCTCATGAATATTCCACTTTGGTAAAGTGAAGTAAATTGGTAGCTCAGATAATGTTTTACTCCACATATTTCCAAATTCTTTCTCTAGTTCGTCAATATTTAGTTTACGTTCTTTCTCCTTGCACTCTGCCAAGAGCTTGTCGACTTTCCCTTCAATTGTTTCCATGTAACTGGCCTGGATATTGTCTATCTTGTGTCGACCTTTTTGAATCTGAATAGCTTCTTCACACTTGTTCACTGAGTAAGTTTCAAGTTCTTTTTGGAGGGCCTTTGCACTACTACAAAAATCTTCCTTGAATTTTTCAACCAGATGCAGATTTGCTGCTCCACTTTCAAAATATTGTTTCAAATTGTCCAAAATCTTCTCTGTTTCTTTCTTCACTTTCTCCTTCAACTCACTCTTTAGCTTGGTTAAGACACTAGTGTCTAGTTTATTTAGTGGCTGATTTTGGATGTAAGTTTCCTTTTCAGATACCCAAAGATGCATTTCCTTGCGGAAACCCCATTCCCAATCTACATATTTCGTTGACAGCTGGTCGTAGGCTTCAGCAACGAGGCTGTTTCTGAAACTGAAGATGAAGTTCTCATGTTTGACAGAGTTCCACAGACTCCTCACCCATTCAATGAACTGGGGAATGTCCCTGGGGGGTTTCTTCTGGCTTTTTATGGACTCAAGCAAATATTTCTTTAACCTAACAATGCTCTCACTGTAACCCACATTCACTGAAGCCATGGGAGGGACTCCATGCCAGAGGCTAGGGATGTACCAGTTGTGTTTCTCTGGATCATAGTCCAGAATGTCAGAAAAT
>ML685955.1:1223520-1254514 GCA_007922175.1 Pelusios castaneus
GACTTGCTGTATAACCCAGGCCAGAAAACCTTCATTATTTTATTTAAATTTTTCATAATTATCTAAAAAAGAACATTTGTTAGGTACTTGACATGTGTAATGGATAATCACAGTAATTATATTCGTAGTAAGAAACAATACATACATTCACATAAGGAAATATAACAAAAAATACCTTGCTGAACACCTGTGTCCTTTGCTGCTGAATCTAGTTCTGGGGCTTGGTGAATATCTGGTTCCAGCCCCTTCTTCCTGGGCTCCAGGAGGTGCAGAGACTCTGAGGACTCCTGTTCCTGATTTAAACCACCTAGAAAGAATATCAGAGAGGAAATAAGTCATTAATGGTAAATCAATAATTATTTATTATGTGTATTATTGTAGAGCTTTGGTGCCTCGTTTTTAAACCGGGACCCACCATATTAAGTGTTGGACAAACAAATCAAAGTCAACCCGAACTTTGTTTTCCACCTCCCCCCGTATTAAGTGTTGTACAAACAAATCAAATTCTACCCCCCACTCTGCCCCAGCAGATACAATTACAGTATCATTTTTTTCCTGGTGTTGTGAACACAGACAGCTGCAGGATCAGCCTGGAACAGTGATGTTCTGTCTTTGGAGTTAAGACTGAAAACTAGAGCTCCTGAAATCTGAGCAATTCCTGCCCTGTGTACCAATCAATGGAATAAAAGACCAGAAGGGATTACGATGACCATCTAGTGCTGACCTGTTGTAATCCCAAACTAGGATACCTTACTCACAAGCACTTTATTCTTCCTGTGTTTACTCTATACTTCTATTGTATCTTTGGTAATTCATTCTCTCTACTTCTCAGTTTGCCCACTGTGTAAAATGGTGATAGTGCTCCACTAGATAATGGGACTAATGTGAGAGTAAATTGGCTAGTGTGTGCATGGTGGTCAAACACTTCACAAACCCCTGAGTTTGTGTAGAGCGCAGCTGAAGTCAGTCAGTGCGTGTCCAAAGATTTGATTGCAGGATAGTCACTGGTCTTCAAAGCTCTATGACTGAATGTTAATGAAATATCCTTCATCCATTTATTTATTTTTGCAGGGAAGATGGCTTCTAAGTAACAACAACAAAAATTTGGGCAGTATTCATCTTACATCATAAATATATCATTTAGGTTTGAATATGTATTTAGACCTGTGGATCTGCCTGATGTGATATTCTGGGCCTGCTTTAGAGCCTGCTTGCCTGTCTGAAAGCTCAGTTTTTAAAAAGATACACATATAAGCAAAGAACAAAGACATTGTGTGCTACTCTATACTACCCACAACCAGATGGGTTTTGTATTACTATGAGTAAGACAAGGTGTCATGTGATGCCCCTTTGATATGATCTGTGTAACTTTTCTCTTCACTTTTGTGATCTAATTGTATGGTTTGATGCCAAATATGCCATGCCGGGGATTCCTTTATGAATCACATAACAAGCTCTGCAGTATTGCTATGGCATCATGTTTCCTGCAGCATCATACATGTAGTTATATGAAGCATGCTCCATGTATTTCACATGGCTCAAAAGGGGAGACAATCAGAACCATCTCCTAGCAGCATATAAACAGCCAGAGCTGCAAGCAAATATCCAGGGAAACTAACAAAAACAATGGGCTATCTAAATGTTTTTAGCACCTTGGCCAGAGAAGGGGAGAATCCCCTGGCTGAAAAGAGGAGCAGGAGGGGGTTTGAAAACAACACACTCGGAACTGCTAAGAGTTTTTTTTTTGCCAGAGAAACAGCATCATGAAAAATTTCCATCTACAAGCAAAGATTGGGCCCTGCTTAGGAAATGACATATACCAGTCATAAAACCATCATCTGCCAAACATTGTGAGTAAGTCTTAACTGGAACTTTAGGTTAAAATATGTCTTTGGGTTTTTGTTTTTTGTTTTGTTTTTTAAATTTGCTAGTGATCAACTCCTGGATGCTTTATTAAATTATTGTGCATTGATTTGCTATATACTCACTTAAATCATGTTGTAGTCAGTAAATTAGAGTTCGTTTTATCTGAAGCTGTATGGATTTTAAAGAGAGAGAGCAAAAGCTGTGGAATTTCCATTTCTTTGCCAAATGGACAGACAGGGTGTTTATGAGCTTGCAAGGATCTGGGAAGGGTCCTGATCCCTGCAAGATGGAAGTTCTTGGTGTGCCATATGGGCTCTGAAGGTGCTGGCTGGGACACCATCACCTGAATGGCTGGATGGGGCACACCCACTGCCGGGAACCTGCAAGAGGAGATTGTCATATAAGGGATGTAGTTAAAATGTTTCAAGGTGTAGTGGAGGTTTGAGATATGAATGAATGGAAGCTCTGACTCCTCTTTAAGACAGACCTCAGAGCAAAGCCCTGAAATTGGTTGGGGGAACTATGGAGGTGAAAGGAGGTGTGAAAAAGAAATATAAACATATATCTGTAAAGTGACTATGTCCGAGATGTAACCCTATCCCATGTCCCTGTCATGAGGTACAAAAAAAGGTTGGACTAAAGTCCCTAGAAAGAGACCCTACAAACTGGAACATGACAATATATTGGAAGGCGGTGCCTTATTGATATCCTTAAATTTGCCAAAAAGAAAGAGGAGAGGAGGGGTTCTGTTAGCATATGAAGCCTTAGTTAGGGAAGGAGGGAGGTCCATTGGCTTGGAGCTATGGTGCAGTGGGGTGGGGAATCTCTGTTGAGGTGTAGAGAAATAAACCTGAATGGTTTACATATTTGACTCTTGTTGCCGAAATTGTCGATTGCTGCAGATTGGATTCTGGACCGTTGCTTCCTGGGGAACTTTGTCTGGGAACTGAGAAAAAGGGTGGGGTGGAGAAAAGCTCTAACATTTTCTCTCATGTGTGACTACAATCCATCTCTCAATTAAGCATAGTTACCAAATAGGAAACATATGTACCAATACTGTCTTGTTTATAATTTTTTTTCTAAAAGCAATTATAATATTTTTTCTGTAAAACTTTAATAAGTTTAATGGGGTGTCCTTACTCTGCCCTAGGCAGGAGGGGATTAACCCTAAGCTCTGGGAAAAGGAAGTCCCTCCCTTCCGCCATTGCTAAGCATGCTCCAACTGGTTTTGCTCATTTAAAAGGAAGCAGCTCATTCAGTTGGGGCTGGATGTTGAAGACGAAGTATTTATGATGGAAGCTCCATTGAAGGAGGAAAAAGAGCCCATAGATGCTCCATGGTGGCTGGACTCATGGGTTGTTATGCCCACTAATGGATCCGCAAACCCCAATGATACAAGGACAAAGACTTCAGGAATCAAGGTGGGGTGAGAGGGCTGCATATAATCTCATGAAGAGTTAGCATATTTCAGCTGGATTTCTGCTGACCTATGTCACTCAGTTGTCATTGACAGGGCCCTCAGCTGGAACCTGATGGAATAGGGTGGGGCCAGGTTCCCCTACTTTGGCCTTTACCCACCCATAGGTGACAACCCAGTCCACTGTGATCATTGGACCACATTGCCCCAAGGGTGAGGGCAGCCTAACCACATGGTCTGAGCATCCCTACCCCACCCCAGAGGGTGACAGAGTTTATTTGTCCAATACTCAACCCAAGCATATATATGTAGGGCAATTTGACAAAATATAACCTTGAAATTCCATACAGATTGTCTGCTAGAAAATGGCTGTACAGATGCATTGCACCAATATTACCACATATAGGCTATGTCTACACTTGTCAAAATAAGTCGACTTTGCTAAGTTGACTTAACAAAGTTGACTTTAAGTCGACCTTGTTAAATTGACTTTGCTGAAAAGAAAAACATAGGTTGTCCCGGAGGAGGATTGGGTCGAATGGCACCCTTTATTAACCCCTCATTTCCTCGACATCTCAAGTGAGCAAGGAGGGGTACTTTAACAACTCCTTTTATCCAAAGCAGTATGGAGATGCATACATAATTGACAATGTTTATGTACCCTTTTTTGGTTATATTGATATCTACTAGATGCATATAATTGTCCTGCCTTTGTTTAACTGTTGACAGAATCTGCATATATTGAGCAGCCGCTTTTCCTTTCAACTCATTATTTTCTGCAAAAGACACTGACTTTACATTTTTAAGGGGCCTGGTACCAGGGAGGGTAAGGAAAAGATAAGAGGTAATCCTACCTCTTCATTAAAGATCAAAGAGTAAGACAGTCCAAACCTCATTTCTTAGCCTAGTAGCCAAAGGAAAAACAGGAGAAGGAAAGATAACATACTTTAACTATGCTACTTTCAAGAACACATAAATACAAACATGCTCAAGAAGCAACCCTGTTACCATAGTGACCTGTGGCTCAAACCTGGCCTATTTTTTTAGCATTAACTCTTGACTTTCCTACAGACTTAGCATGTCTACACTGTAAATTTAGGTCGACTTAAAGTCGACCTTGTTTATTGACAAAGAACAACTGGTTCAAAGTGAACCTGAGTGAGACAGAACTGCCACTGGCAGGCAGGGGAAACCATTTGGAGAATCTATAGCCACAATCCAGTCCGCCTTTGGTTGAAGATACACACCCATGACTGGACAATTCAGTCTGTAACTTGGTGCTCCTGGATTACTCTCTGGCACTGAGCTCCCACATAAGAACATCCAGGAGTAACACAATCTACCATCTTGGATTGGTTGGGAAATTCCAACCCATCCTGATGAGTGACGGCCTGGCCTCAGTTATTCATGTCTTCTGGACTACACCATGCAATATAGTGGCCATGTAGTCTTTACTGATTAGGAAACTCCAACTGACACAGAACACTGTAGCAAATGACTATCACAAACTGTGCTCTGCTGACTCTATAACCCTTAGATAGAATACTGAGTCAAGATCAAGATGTCAGTCCTTATTTTCAAGATGCTTCTCACTGGCCTGTGTCCATGATATCTAAAAGATCACATAAAGCTCCATTATCAAAACTGTCATCAACAACTTCACTTTTCTGACAAATGTAACCTTCTACAATAAGAGTAATGTCCATGTGTGCAGGAGAGGAGCTTTCTGGGGACCAGTCTCAGAGTGGATAAACTTGCACAGAAGGGAAGGACCACCAAACCTCACTATCTTCTGCTCCAAGCACAAGGCACATTTCTTTTACCTGTTCTTCTCTTACATAAATATTTAATAACATGGGCATATTTATATTTTTTAAACCCTCCCAAAACAAAACATTCTACTGAACATAAGAAACTCCCCTCAGTGACAGGATACCTGAAGAAACACATGAGATAGATGTTTGTCATTTTGCCTAATGCCCTGCAGCAAGGTGCTCTGATACCATGTTGATGAGTGTGGTGTAGGAAACAATTTAGAGTAGAATAGTGCTTTGAAGTTATATTCAGACCTCTCCTTGGCCTGCATTAGCTATACTTTAGCATCACACTAAACCATCCTGTACTACTGTGTCCCATCCTGTGCAGGGTTTTGTTGCCTTGTGAGTTGTCTTCCATAATCTCTTAGGGTATGTCTACACTGGAAGCTCTGTTAAGTCACCTTAACAAGGTCGACTTTTAGTTGACTTAAAGTTGACCCCGTTAGGTCGACTTAAGAGAGCCTCCAGTGTAGACATACCCTTAGTGTTTCTTCAGTCTGCTGTTTCTTGTCTGTAAATGCTGTTTAAGTCCAGTCTTCACATGAAGGAGGCTGATCCACTGCCTCTTCCAGGGCTCTGATCTCTATCTGTACCTCAGGGGTACAGACACATGCAAAGCTGCCATGTTCCGCCATTCATCAGTGGCACACACAAGTCAGTCTTTTTCCATACCTCAGACCACTGGCTCTTTGCTGCTTGTTCAAATTGTCCTGCCCAGGAGCTCTACCACCCATCACCATTACCCCGCTCCACTGCCCATGAATGGCTCAGGCATAAAAACAAGGCAATTTGGTCTACATCTTTTCACTGCTGAGGTTGACTGATGCCTATAACTCTCTTGACTGCTGCTTTGTGCCATTTTCTTTCCTGTGCTGATCCCACTGACTGAAACCAGTGTTCTATGACTTCCTTATTGCAGGGAGGGGACGTTGCACAGGCATGGACAGTCCCTGGGATAATGACACAGGCAAGGAGAACCAAATTCATTACTGGAAAAGTGTACAGAGACTGGAACTCCCCTACTGTTGCTGGTACCAAGGAGTTTCTCTTTCTTCTCCCAGGCAGGAAGCCCAGGTAAAACCCTGGATTTCCTCTTAGAGTTACTCTCTGACTATTTACATGTAGGAACTGTCCATGGGCCTACCAAGAAGCACTCACTCTCCCAAGTAACCAAGTAACGCTTTCACAGTATTGTGGTAGGCTGGGTTAAATCTCATAGCCTCACTTCATTTGCCAAAAATGTAAAATATTAAGCTACTTTATGGAACCAGGTAGCTGAAACAATAGTGGCATTCCCCCAAAACATAGGCTTCTGTCACTGCCTAGACCAAAAGGCAGGGCATATGTCAGCAGAGGCGTTTCACTGGGTATCTTTCTGTGGCGATTTTTGTGTCTGTGAAAGAGAAGCCAGAGGAGCAGACAGAGAATGCAGCATAGAAGCACCAGCTACAACCACACAGAAACCCTGGTAAGGTGACTCTCAGGAAAAGCTAGGAGAGGGTCCTTTGGGGCAGAGTTCTGGCTGGAAAGAGACTTGGCGTGGTGAGTAAAGTCACTAACACTTGCTGCTCAAGTTCTCCTGTGTTCAGGGAAATAGGACTTTGTACAAGCTTTGTAAATAAACAGGATTGTGTCAAAGATACCTGGTTTCATCATCAATTTCTACTCCTTACTGAAACAACCAGAAGACCCCAAACTTTGCCTAACTGCTCATGTAAAAGAGGGGAACAATTTTTTAGGGAGAGCTGGCAGTGAAAACTATAGTGAAAGTTGCCAAGATATGAGATCCAGCTTTCAGATGTCTGTAGCTTTATTAAACTTTAACCATTTAGACTGAAATTTTCCATGCTACACCTAGCTGAATTGTAGGAAGCTTCAGCAAAAATGGTTCAGTCGTTTCCCCTGGTTGCTTTGCCAATGTTAAAAATTTATTACTGCTGTTTCTTTGAGAAGTTCTGACAACTCCACACTTTGGAGCAGGGACTTGACATTTGGAACCAGGGTGCCTTTCTCTGTCTCTGAGCAAACTGTCCCAGAACACTCCACTTCATACACCCCTGAAAATCATTGCTGACATATGCTCCCTAGAGGCTCGTTAGAAGCTGGAAGTCAAAATCTCTTTAAGAGTCCATCTTCACTGAGTATGCTCCATCTGCACACAGCTCCCAGTTAACCATGGTGAGTGTGCTCCATCCCCAGAATCTCCAGACCAGCTGCACTGAGTTCATGCACCTTTAAAGAACTCACAGAGCATGCTCCAGCAAAGGGCTGCAGGCTGAAACTTTCCCTGCAATTGCTCCTTGCAGTTGCTGGTGGCCACTGTGGTTCTGGACATTGAACTATAAGCAGGCTGAGTCCCACCTGTGCTCCCAGATTCCCCTTGTTGAAACCCTGACAATGAAAAGGAGGCAAGTCTGACTCAACTGTAGATGGGCTGAGAAACAGAGCAGTGGCTAGGGCAGGCTGGAGGATATTAATGGTATGTGACAGAAAGCAGTGAAATAGGCAAATTGTAGTAGGAACCTCAGGTGTCCCTCCCACTTCTACCACCCCACCCAAAAAACTTCAAGGTCTCACACCCAGAACCTGCCTGTGACTGCCCTTGATTCCCAAGAGTTTCTCCAGGCTCCCAGTATTGTCAATAGCGCACTACTCACCATTCTGGGAAGTGAGGAGTTAAGACCAAATCCAAATGCAAAAATATCCCACTTACCTGTGGCTCCCTTCTGTTTTCTAGAGCATAGGAAATATGTGAAGCATCCGTTTTCCTTCTTCCTTTTACATTTTTCTCTGTCTCTGGACTGTAGTGTCTCCTTAGCTAATAAAGAATATCAGATTAAAAGAGTATGCTGTGATTGTCCCTGAAAGAGCCATGCTATGCACAATGTAAGTGACCTTTGGCTAGTATACTATTTTGCCAACTCTTATTGGGAATTTTAAGTTACGTGATGTCTTTCTGAAGTCCCTCATGGTCTCCTTATTCCTGGCTTAAAAACTCCTGAACTTTCCAATATTAGAAATGATTGCTGTCTCCCATTGCTTTGAAGAGATTGACACCAAACTGCCCTCAGCTGAGATAACTGTCCTTTACTACAGGATTTGCATGTGGAAGTAAGGCTTCCCCTAGTAGAGATTGCTGCCGCCTTCCATGGTTCTCCATTATACTGAAGCAAGGGTGCCCTCAGACCAGGGCCGCCACCTGGATGCTCTGGTTAATGGTTGGACAAGTCACGCTGAGGAAGTGGGAGTAATGTGGGAAGCAGGACTCAACCTTATAAGGAAAAAGGGAGATTGAGAGGTGTGTGGTGGGGAGACTGAAGTGATGTCAGGGAGATAGAATGTGAAAGAGGGAAAATGTGTGGGGTAAGATACTGTAAAAGAGAGGGTCGGAAAATGTGGGGGCAAGTGAATGCAAGGGGGCACTGGGAACAGAAGACTCTAGGGAAGAATGGAGGGAATGTGACTGGAGGAGGAGACAGTATGGTAGGGAGGAAAAGGGGATAAGATAACGATAAGGGAGAGGGACGGAGAGGCAGAAAGAGAAGGTAAAGGGAGTCCCTTTTACGTGGCTACAGGGAAGGTCTGCAGTTTGCATAATTCATTTAGGTTTGAATTTTGACACTGAAACTTTCCCTACTTTTCTCAGCAGGCAGCTTCTCCCCAGTGCTCAAAAACCAGAAGGGAAATTAGTAAACCATGAAGTATAGTATAATTATATGTTGACTCATGATTTTTAACTCAATTTCATATTTGTTTGTTTACTTATTTTGGGGGTCTTAACAGCTAATTTTTGAAAACTTGGGAGTCAGTGCTATATTATAATGCTGAATTACAGCTTTTCCCTTTCAGGGAGAGAGCTGGGCTAGGAAATGGAACTCACTCTTACCTTTGGATTGTTTTTTGCTTTTATTTGTCCATTTTGAGAACAGTCTGGTTTTCTTCTTTTTTTCTTTATCGGAGGAATCCATTGTCCCCCAACCTGACATAGAATCACAACACAAAAGAAACAAACAGTGAATGCTCAGAGCTGTGAAAAGTATATAATGCTGCAAGGCTAAAAACTCAGCATTTCCCTTTGACTGGGACAACTGAGGAGGGAAAAAATCCTTCCTTTTCTTCTTAGGGAGCACTTGGCTTCTGAGGTTTCAAATATCCTGCCGAAAAAATAAATGCTTTGTTTATTTAAAGAAAATGAGGAGTTGTATTTTTATAACCACTCTTTTCTGGAGTTCCCCCAAGAGTTATGAGGGCTTTCTCCATAGTTGCAGTAGATACTAAGATATACAAAGAGGATTGGAACCAGAGGCTTTGCTTCACCCATTCAGGGCTTAGGTCTACACAAGGGCTTATGCTGGCAAAATTTATGTCACTCAGGGGGTGTTTTTCCAAGAAAACTTCTGCTGGCAGAAGTGCAAGTATAGACAAGACCTCAAAAGGTGAAATTGCATACATTAGGCAACAGAGATGAAGGAATTTACAGACTGGATCATAGTAGCAGTGGTCCTTCTACGACTAATGCCGGTGAGTTGCGAGCAGATTAGATCAGCGGTTCCCACCCTTTTTGGCTCGAGGCCCACAAATATCATCTTTACAACCTTAAAGGGCCATCAGTCTATCATAAAAAAAATTGATGTATTTGTATACAGTATAGGGTACATCATTAAGGACTATAGATCTCTGCATATTTAGAAGCAAACATTTATTTAGTACAAAACACATTTTAAATAATTTTAATTTTTTTAAAAAAATAAACTGTTAAAAGCAGGTTCTTCTAAAAACTTTTTGAAAATTTTTAATTTTAAAATTTTAATTAAAAAAAAGAGTAGATTGTTAAAAAACAGTTCATTTGGAGTTGAGAGGGCTGTGAGCAGGCATCAGAGGTAACAGGTGGGAAGCGGGTGCCTGCAGGCTGGGAGAGCTGGGAGCAGGCACTGGGTGGGAGGCTGTTAGCTGCAACCAGGCTCCCGGCTGTCTACCAGACCTGGCTGTAGACTTGCAGCCACAGCCCAGCTCTGTGCCTGGAACCAGCAGAAAGAGTTTGTCCACATCTTTCCTGAAAGAAGGCACACAGAACTGGACACAATACTCCAGCTGAGGCCTAATCAGGGTGGAGTAGAACAGAAGTATTACTTTTCGTGTCTTACTTACAATAAGTAAGTATTAATATTAATACTATTAATACATCCCAGAATGGTGTTTGATTTTTTGCAACAGTGTTACATATTTAGCTTGCGGTCCACTATGACACACAGATCTCTTTCCACAGTACTTCTTCCTAGGCAGACATTGCCCATTTTGTATGTGTGCGATGGATTGTTCTTTCCTAAGTGGAGTATTTTGCACTTGACTTTATTGAATTTCATTTTGTTTACCTTATACCATTTCACCAGTTTGTCCAAATAATTTTGAATTGTGATCCTATCCTCCAAAGCACTTGCAACTCCTCCCAGCTTGGTATCATCAGCAAACTTTATAGGTGTACTCTCTATACTATCATCTATATCACTGATGAAAATATTGAACAGAACCAGACCCAGAAGCAATCCCTGCAGTACCCCGCTCATTATGCCCATCCAGCATGACTGTGAACCATTGATAACTACTCTCTGGGAGCAGTTATCCAACCAGTTTTGCATCCTTCTTATAGTAGCTCCATCCAGGTTGTACTTCCCTGGTTTGTTAATAAGAAGGTGATGTGAGACCATATCAAAAGCCTAGATACACCACATCAACCACATCCCCTCTATCCACAAGGCTTCTTACCCCACCATAGAAAGCTATCAGGTTGGTTTGACATGATTTGTTCTTGACAAATCCATGCTGACTATCACTTAACATTTCTTCTACATGTTTATTAATAGATTTCTTGATTGTTTGCTCCATTATTTTTCCTGGTACGGAAGTTAAACTAACTAGTCTATAATTCCCTGGGTTGTCCTTATTTCCCTTTTTATAGGTGGGCACTATATTTTCTCTTTTCCAGTCCTGTGGGACCTCTCCAGTCTTCCATGATTTTTCAAAGATAATAGCCAATGGCTCGGCTATCTCCTGAGTCAGCTCCTTGAGAATTCTTGGGTGTATATCATCAGGCCCTGTTGACTTGAAGACATCTAATTTGTCTAAGTAGTTTTTAACTTGTTCTTTCCCTATTTTGGCTTCTGATCCTACCCCATTTTTACTGCCCTCCCCTACATCAGGCATCCAATTACCACCAACCTACTTAGTGAAGACTGAAACAAAGAAATTATTTAGTTCCTCTGCCATTTCCACATTTTCTGTTATTGTTTTTTCCTCTTTGTTGGGTAATGGTCCTACACTGTCCTTGATCTTCCTCTTGTTTCTAATGTGTTTTAAAATATTTTTGTCACCCTTTATGCCTGCAGCTAGTTTGATCTCTGTTTGTGCCTTGACCTTTCTGATTTTTCCTCTACATAATTGTGTTATTTGTTTATAATCATCCTTTGTGATTTGTCCTAGTTTCTACTTTTGTAGGACTCTTTCTTTATTTTTAAATGATTGAAAATCTCCTGGTTAAGCCCGGGTGGTTTCTTGCCATACTTCCAAACCTTCCTATGCATTAGAATAGTTTGCCCTTGTGCCATTAATAATGTCTCTTTGAAAAACTGTCAGCTGTCTTCAGTTGTTTTTCCTCTTAGACATACTTCCCATGGGATACCTCCTACCAACTCCCTGAGTGTGCAAAAGTCTGCCTTCTTGAAATCCATTGTCTTGATTTTGATGTTCTCATTTTGATGTACCATTCCTTAGAATCATGAACTCTACGATTTTATGATCAATTTCACCTAAGTTACCTTTCACTTTCAAATTCTCAACCAGTTCCTCTCTGTCTTTTCAAAATCAAGTCAAGAATGGCCTCTTCCCCAGTAGCTTTCTCCACCTTTGAAATAAAAGATTGTTTCCCATACATTCCAAGAACTTGTTGAATAATCTGTGCCTTGCAGTGTTATTTTCTCAGCAATGTCTGGGAAGTTGAAGTCCCCCATCACCACCAACTCCTGTGCTTTGGATAATTTTGTTAATTGTTGGAAAAAAGCCTTCTCCACCTCTTCTTCCTGGTTAGATGGCCTGTAGTAGACATCTGCCATGACATCACCCTTGTTTTTTACACCTTTTATTTTTACCCAGAGACTTTCAACATGACTGTCTCCTATTTCCATCTCCACCTCAGTCTAAGAATACACATTTTTAATATACAAGGCAACACCACCTCCATTTTCCGTGCTTATCTTTCCTAAGCAATACTCTGCTATGTTAATGTTCCAGTCATGTGTATTATCCTATCAAGTTCTGAGATGCCAAATATGTCATAGTTGTGCTTAGCTACTAGCATTTCGAGCTTTTTCCTGCTTATTCCCCATACTTTTTACATTAGTATACAGACACTTAAGATACTGATTTGATTTCCCCCCTCCACGCCTGTTCTTACTAGTCTTTCTTTTATCCCTGCTGTTACATCCCAGGCTCCTCCGAGTTCCAACCCTTCGGTTTTGATTTACCTGTGGGCTGTGGTCACTTGCCCCCTTCAAGCTTAGTTTAAAGCCCTCCTCACATAAGGGTTTATGAAAAGTTGTCAGTTATGTATGTATTTCCAAACTGTTTTGGATAAAAGCATTGTAAGGCAGCCCTTCCTTGCTCACTCCTGGTATTGAGTTGGAATGAGCAGGCAATAAAGGGTTACATTTGACCCAACCCACCTCTGGAACAACCTGTTTTGTTCTTCTAACAAGGATGTGTTCAGAAGGATTTCAATTTGATCATGTATCTTGTACAGCTTTTATTAATTACATTTTGTACATGTCCCCAGAAGTATGGATAGGCAGCTTTTAAAATAAATTAAAACATAATCTTTAAATAAAAAAACTATTTTGAGGCAGATTCAGATCTGATTGACATCAGTGGAACTGTTCTCTGAAGTTAAACCACCATGGTTTAATTTAGGGTGTCAAAGAATTTTTTTAAATTACTGCAATTAAGCACAAGATTAAAAAATAGTCAGTTTAATTGCATGGTAAAACAGTGATAGAATATCAATTACATTTATTATAAATATTTTAGAGGTTTTTCAACATTTTTAAATATTTTCATTTCAGTTACAGAACAGACTACAAAATGTCCAGTGCTCACTATTTTTATTATAAATATTTTCACTGGATAAAAGATAAGCAAAAGAAATAGTATTTTAATTCACCTCATTCAAGTATTGTGCAATCTCACTATCATACAATTGCAACTTAAAAATGTAGATTTTTCTTTATTTTTTAACGTAACCACACTCAAAAACAAAACAATGTAAAACTTTAGTGCCTACAAGCTGAAGCATGAAGGGGCACATGAATGTTTAGCATATATGGAATGTAAGCAACAGCAGGTACAGAGTGCCGTGCTAATGTCTATTCTCCCTTTCACGTGACATTGTAAATAAGTGGCCAGAACCATCTCTGTAAATATAAACAAACTCGTTTTCCTCAGTGACTGGATCAATAAGAAGTAGGACTGAGTGGAGTCATGCATTTAATCCACCGCTGGGTGAGGGAAGGGAGAGTTTATTTGCATGCATTTGCATGTCTGTCCTTAGTGGGGGTGGGGGGGAACTAACAGGGCGATTGCCCTGGCCCCACGGTAATTTGGGCTCCGTGCTGCCCCGGTCCCTGATGGCTCATGGCTGCAGCCTCAGCTGGGGCCTGCTCCTGCTGGCCCCAGCCAGTGACCCGAGGCCCTGGGGACGGCCCTGAGGCCAAATGATGTTATGAGTGGGTCCACAATAAAACCTACATCTTTTTTTCCCTATGCCACTGACAGGAGAGGAAGATGGGGGTGTGGGGAGCAGACCAGAACAGTTCAATCAGCATTGGCTGACCTTCACAACTGTTAAATCTGCCATTGGAAGTACGGTTCCCTGTGCAACATTAAGCAATTGATTACATAATCTCATTCTCTTGGATCAAGAAAGGTGCACTGCAACGTTCAGCATCACCACACCTAGCTTCCAGGCAACTAGAAAATCACAGGAGCACTACTGGGATACAGAAACCCTGAATTAGGTGCCCAGGTTCCTTATACAATGAATGCGGAGAGAGGCACCTGACAGTGGGATCCACAAAACTAGCGTGTTAGGCAGGGAGCTGGCAAAGCCAATGGGAAAAGTTGACAAGGAGTGTATATGCTAATCTCTGCCCTACTTGCAGAGTTAAGTGCCTAAATCCAGGCTGTACTTGGGTACCATATTTCATGTTCCCAAAAAGATGACAATGCTGAGGGGGTAAAGTGATGGGAGAGATGGGGAGGGGTATAGCTCATGTGTTCTGGAGGGATGTGCATGTTCTGTACGTGGGTATTTCAGGAGTGCTGAAGGGGTACCTGCTGCCTCATAATTGAGGTAGGAGGCAATGTCGCTCCCTGTGATGATGGCAGGGTAGCGGAGGCAGGCCCAGGACACAGCACCAGCCTGTCAGTCAGCACTTCACTGCAGGCCTCTCTCCCTCCCCTCTCCCATCTGCAGATAATCCTGGACATTTCCTCTAATTTGAAATATCTGCCCAGACAGAAAGTAGAGGATCCAAAAAGAGGTTATGTCCTGGAAAACCAGGATGTACGGTAACCTTAAGGCTGCAGGGAGGCACCTATCTCTGCTCCTGATTCACAGCCTGGAACATTCTGTAGCCTGGTTGCTAAAACACATATACAAAAAACTTGTTGTGTTCCTCTGCTTATAAAGCAGGTGATCAGGCCTGGGTCTGTAAGGACATAAAGCACATGCTTTACTGTGCAGATTGCACAGGAATAATCCCACTGAAGTCAGAAGAACTATTTTGATGCAGAAAGTGAAGGATGTGTGTAAATCTTTACAGGACCAGGGAATAGCTAGCAAGAGTGCAACTGTGGAGGTTCAACAGGATCTATAAAATCTTCTGAAAGTGACCTGAAATGGCTTTTCTGTGCACAAAAGAGACACGACTTTAAAGTCTACTGCTTAGAGTTCTTCCAGGAACAAAAATGGAGCTGGTTGGAACATGGCACTTTTTCTTGGGTAAAACCAAGCAGCACAATTGTTTTCATAAGGATCTTCCACAGTAATTTTGACTTTTTGGCAAAAATTCCCAAACCAAAATGCTTTTATTTGGAGATGTGGTGTTTTGTAGAAGTTGTAGTTTGTATCCCATGCACCCATTCCCTAGAGGAAAGGCTCCCTGGTCAGACTGTATCTTCCATCATGTGTCACTGGAGATGTAGCCTTGCCCAGGGGCCAAGCCCATAGGGAACAGGAGACCCAGCCCATGAGGAAACACAGAAGCATTTCCAGATATAAATATTTTGTTCCCAGGCTTTTAGTTCATTTGGCTGAAATATTATCATCACCTAGACATAGACTAGGACCCTATTGTGCTTGACACTGTACACACACACACACACACACACACACACACACACACACACACACACACACAATGAAGATGGTCATAGGTCTATGATAAATTTACTTATTCCATGGACATCATGTGATATAGTTGTGTGTGTGATAAATTAATGTATCTTGCACCTTTCAGTAATCCAACTTCATATATCTTAGATACTTTCAAAAGATCGCTGGCAATGCTCTCCTCTAAGCCAAACTTTAATGTCCCATTAGGAACTTCAATCACTTTCCAATATGAACAAATTTCTTTCCCCAACATGTATGCAGTTACCCATAGGTCAGACATATACTGGCATGAAGCTCACGGATCGGTAACAAAGCATTTTAGCTCCCAGGGTGAGCAAGCATATTTGTGCCCCTACAGGTGGTACGTGGGAGGGTCACTGGATCTCAGGGGCCTTCCAAATTTCTGCCTTCCATTTGGTGCAGCATTTTCAAACTGTGGGCATTGCCTCCCTAAGGAGATGTGTCACAGTTTGAAAACAGTCACCTCCTGCCATGAGCTGGCACTTCAGAAGTTGGTGGGAGCCACCTGGTCCACTCAAGCCCCTGGTTCTCCACGCTATGGATGGCTACTTTCCTGGCAGCCCTCCCTGGTCTGCTCCATAAGTTGGGCCACCTCTCCACAGCAGGGCGCTCTCCAGAAAGGGCTGGCGGCATAGCGCCAAGCCCCAGAGGAGCTGGGCACCAGTCAAAGAGTTCCCTGGAGCTGGGCCCTGCCTATGGCACGGCCGCCAACTCTGTGTGATTCAGTTTCAAGCACCCAAAGGAAAAAATAGAGGGTACTCAGTACCCACTAGGGTTGGCCAGCAGATTGGCAACCTCACCAATCAGCCATTCTGTTGCCCCAAAACTCAGCAGTTTGGTGCTCCCAAGCACCAGCTATCAGCTGTTTCATGGCTGGTAAGGACTGCTTCCGAGTCGTGCAGTGTCTTGGGTGCTTCAGGAGGAGTCAGTATCTGCTGTTCAGCTTTCCTGTTCATTAGTAATCTTCCTGGACAATTACTAATGAACCTGGAAAGCTGAGTAGCAGATACTGACTCCTCCTGCCCAAGACCCAGGACCCTGCACTGCATATATAAAAAGACAGAATACTTTGAGGAAGCTTTCCCGCCACTCAAGAGATGGGAGATACATAACTGCAACCGCTCGCCTGCCACCACCTGCTGTGAGTCAGTCATCTCTATGTGTGTGGCTCTGAACTTCAAGCAGTCACAAAACCAGCTGGTGTGCGGATGCTGGTCCTGGTCAGTCTGGCTGCAGAGCAAGGCAGAGTGGAGATGCTGGGGGATTCAGTCTTAGCCCAGGTAAATGTGGGGGAGGTAGCAAAACCTGGCGGGCCAGGGAGAGGCATAGCACGGCCCACTCCTGTATCCCGAGTGCCTTGCAGAGTGTGGGGGGAGGGAGCAAATGCTGCATGGAGGATGGAGAGAGCAAGGATGACCTTTTTTATTGCTAGTTCTGGTTTTGCTGCATACAACATTAAGGTACACATTAAAATGAGTAAAATAATACCTTTGTGTACCTACATTATTAGTAAACAAAACTATGGAATTTGTATACACACCTTCACCTTCTCCTCCTTCTGAAAGGAGTTGGGCTTGGTTTGAAAGGCAGTATTGCTTTTTTTTTTCCTTCTGAGACTTGGCCACACTTGCAGGTCTACCCAGGCTGGGAATTATACCCCCTGCCACTGTAGACATTCTTTGGAAGCAAAGGAGAATACTAGCCTCCAGGAATGAACCACACTGCTTTTAACTTTCCTTCTTGGTACATTTCAGCCATTGATCATTAGAATTTTTGGTCTTACTCATAATTTAAAACATGTTATTACATGAATTTTGGATGCACCAATAAGTATAGAAATGAGCATTTGCTGATGTCTACCAATTATGTCCACAGTCCTACAAAGCCTTACACCCAGGCTTAATTTTACTCTGTTCAGTGTGACTAGTGGCTTGTTAAGCTTGTGTGTGTTTGGGATCAGGCATGACATCTATCCAGCCTAGGTAATGAAATAAATACTGAAATTAAAAACAACTGTGACTTCCCCAGCAATTCACAGACCTGGTGAGTTCAGGAATAATTATAATATTGTTTTAAAAAAATAAGCAAGACATAGAAATAGGAAAATACAGCGGCAGTGCAGTCTGCAATCTGACTATAGGGGAAAAGTATAAAGACAGCCTTTAGTGCCTTTCGATATAGAGTGACTGCTGTATCTTTGGCTATGTTTATACTGGTAATTTAAGTCGACTTAAGGAGGCTTAAGTCTGCTTAAATTAAGCCACATCCACACTAGGCTTTCATTAAATTGACTTAAGAAAATCCTTAAGTCGACTTAATGGAAGCTTAAGTCGAGTTAATAACTATCACTCATTAGGTCAACTTAAGCCTCCTTAGGTCGACCTAACCCTTCCATAGGTTGACCTAAGCCCAGTGTGGATGCGTAAGTCCACTTTGTTTAATCAACCTAAGGGAAGTCGACCTCATTAAAGTGGACTTAACAAAAGCCGGCTTAACTTTTCTAGTGTAGACACAGCCTTTGTGTCCCCAGAAAAATTAAAATAAGTATTGCGCTCACATAATAATTTGATGCATAAACCTGAAAAACCTCATCAAAGTGCTCAGGCTGCCAAACATTTAAAACATTCATGATAACATGTGAATGAAACCTTACTTACCATTCACATCCCTAAGAAGACTTTTCATTTACTGTTACTGTTGGCAGATCCTGATTGTTGAGGGAGAGGATTGAACCTGGACCACAGAAACGTAGGGTCTGACCCTCTACTGCAGGAGGTAAGAGGCACAGGACACTTACCCAAGCCTTTAGCAGACTCATTAACCCCAAGATTGTTTAGGTGCTATTAGAAGGGGACTGAACATCACTCAAGCAATTAGGGCAAAGTGGCCAATATGAGCACATGATTAATGAATTGCAAGTGTTAGGTATTTTTGCTGTTCCTTAACCTCACTACTCCGGTGGCTATGCTACTCATTACCAGGATGTTTCTGTAACAGTTTGGACACTGGGAAGAAAATATGAAAGGCAGGAGTTGGTAGCAGCAATCACTGCCAGCTGTAACATGCCCTGGTACATTTATCTCCAGCATTTCCTCACAAATCATTAAAGCGCTGTTCAGTGATTGCAACAGACAGATGCTAGTATGTCCCTAATACGGTTTGAAAATCAATCAGTATTGGTCAGATCCTGAGGTCCTTACATTGCTCTAACTCAATTTTCAGTTGTCTTCATTCAGTTTTACTTCACTGAACCCCAAGGCAGTGTCCTTGAAACAGGCTCTCCAGCACTAGCCTGAGATTTTTTTCTAAGAAATTTCCCAGTTTTGTATAATAAAGCAAGCCACCTACCTCCTGTATTCTAGCAGAATCAACAGCAAACACAGCTCTCAGTGAAGTCCTGCTCTGCTGTGTTTGCCGCTCATAAATGAGTCAATTGGAATCTGAAAGTAAAATGTTTAAAAGGGGGCTGGCTGTGAGCCTTTCTCCTGATTCCAGGAAATCACATAGCATTACAAGAATTGTAGTCACTCGAACTCACAGAAGACCATCCTGGCACGTGGTCCAATCCCCTCCACAGCATATGTGTCCTGTGTCAGGCAGGGGAAAGAGTGGGGGAGGTGCTGATGAAACTGGAAGTCTCAGAATTTGAGTTCAGGGGACAGTGTTAGGGGCTCCTCACCTCACTTTACCCTGCTACCCTACCCCATTAACTGAGGGCAGAACTGATTCCATGATGCTCATTGCAGTGTCAGGTTATATAGCACATCATGGAGTGCAGCTGGCAGGAGAAGGTGCGACCCCTTTCTACTTCCTTTCTCATATTTGGAGTGAGGGCCTAAGTTCTCTGAGGCTATGTCTACGCTGGGCAATTTAGGTCGACTTAAGTCGAATTTAATAAGTTGACTTTAAGTTGACCTTATTAAGTTGACTTAGAGAGTCTATACTAGACTCTCTAAGGCTATGTCTACATTTGTTAATTTAAGTCATCTTAGCATGTCTACACTTAAATTTTAGGTCGACTTTGGGGGGACCTTACAAAGTCGACCTAGAGCGTCCACACTGGATGCCTAGGTCGACTTGTAGGGGCTAGGTGGACCTGGGACTGGTCCACGGTGGCAGGGGGGACACCCCTTGCCAAGTGCCAGGGGGCCTCGCCTTTGCCCCATTGTACCTGGGTACAATGTACCAGGCTCTCCCTGTGCCAGCCACCCTGGCAGGTAGGGCAGTGGAGAAGTCCTGGAGAGCCCTAAGTCGACTTAGAATTGACTTAGGGCTACTCCACATCTACACTGGCTTACGTCGACTTTAGAAAGTCAACTTAAGCCAAAAGTCGACTTAAAACTAGGTTTTATAAAGTTGACTTAACTTTTCCTGTTGCCTCTATAACTGATTAGAAGCAGATTTTCAGATCCTTGCAAGTCAATTTCCCAGCAGAAGCAAAAATCAGGGATGTGGAGTCATGTTTTCTTCGGCTTGGTACACACAGGATAGTTAAAGCAGCAAAACCCTCCTAGTGTAGATGCAGCTTAGAGCAGAACAATAATTTATTTATTTATTGTAAGTGCCTCTGGTCTACATGATACTGTTTTGTTGATCAAAGTCTGTTTTCTTTTCTGACAAAACAGTGCTGGTACACACACTGTAATCACCCCTTCTCCCTCTCCTCCCCATCAACAAAACTGCCCTGTTTTTTCAACAAAATAAAACCGCCTCAGTAAGAGGTGTAGAGCTTTTTCGCCCATCATCAACTGAAAAAGTATCAGTCTAGAGTCTAGACACTGTGGTTGTTTATGTCACAGTAAAGAGTCTCAGATCAGAAGTTCCACAATGCCCATCCTGACCACTCTGCTGTCCCACAGCCACCCACCTCTCCCCATTTAAAGTCCCACAACTTATTAAAATTCCACTTCCTGCTTGGTCGGTTTGGAAAGCTCACATCTCATCTTCCCAGCTGAAGAGTCCGCCATGCAATCCCAGTTTCGCTCCTGCCAAATGAACTTTGATACATACAGCCAGATTTCTCATGCCATGGCAGAGAAGGGCTATGGATGAGACATGCTGTAGTGCCAAAGAAAGATCAAGAGCTATATGAAAGCCAGGGAGGTGCACATTCAACGATCTGGCACTTCTATGAAGAGCTGGAAGCCATACTGAGCAGCAACCCCACATCCACCCCAAACATACCCATGGATACCGATATAGGCCCAGAGGCAGCAGAAACCAGCTTCAACCCCACCAAAGAAGTCATGGACGAGAAGGCGGAGATGGCTGACAATGCAGAGCTGGGGACGGAGTGGTTGGGTGAGATTGTGAGTCAGGAGCTGTTCTCAACCCTGGAAGGCTGCAGCCAGCCCCAGTCCAGTCCCTTGACACTATCCTCCCCAGCCTGCTCCTCTATCTAACCCGAGAGCTACCACTTGGACCATTGCTGCCAGAGATACTACCACCACCATCACCAAGTCACCAGCAACATCTGGCATGGGAGAGGCCTCCACCACTGCACTGAGCAGCAGAAAGAACCAGGGGGAAAAGAAGGGCAAGAGCCCTGCCAGGAAGGTGAAGCCTCCCCAGGAAAGAACTGATGCTCCTGCTGCAGCACTACCTTTGGCTGCAGAGCCGCCTCTCCCCCTGCACTTCCTTCCACCAGCTCTGAGGGCACACTAGCCCCTAGAGCATATGCCCAGGTAGCTGCCACTGCTTTACGCACTGTCTCCTCCAGCACCACCATCCCTAATGGCCAGGGCCCCTTCCCCACCCTGACCAGGAGGCATGGCATCCGCTGCCTCCTGCTAGACACCCCATGCTGAAATCTATGAACAGGCATTGACGGAGTGGGCACCTCTGCCAATGTGGCAGCCTCCAAAATCTATGGAAAAGTGGTCGTCTTGGCATCAGAGGCTGTCTCCTGGGAGGCAGTGGAGAAGGGCCTAGTGATGGGGAGTATATATGTTTCCATTGAGCCTCTGGAGAACCTTGGCATACAGGTTGTTCTCACCTCCGTCCCTCCCTTCTTCCCAGTGCTGTCCTGCTTCCCCTCCTCTCCAGCCTGGGGGAACACATCTCCATCATCAGACCTCTCCCATTGGGCTGTAACGACCCTGCCTTCTGTCACATCCTGTCCTTCTGCTGGCATATTTAACTCCAAGCACTGCTGGGGGGCAGGGGTGACGGCGGGACACTCGAGGTGTCCTTTCTGGTACCCCATCAAATGGCCTATTGTAGAATTCACTACTCCTCAGGGGATACCCTGTGCTTCTTCTGTGGACTTTGGGACACATCCGGAGGGATTTCTCCTGGCCCAGAATGGAGGAACAACTGCCCTTCCCGAGGCCCCAATGAGCATTGGCCCCACCACCACTGGCGACCCTGAGGGCCCAGCCCCTGTGACTGTTCCTCCTCCTGTATCTGCTTCCACTACTGCTTGGGACATGGGGGCAGACCTCCCTGTTGCTCCCAGATGAGTGGTCAGGCCTTGTCCCATTTGACATTAGACAGAACCCACAGAGGAGGGGGTAGCTGAGTTGGCCTCTGGCCTGGGAGAGGGCTTGCCCCAGTGGGAGAGTTCCCATCCCCATGCCACCCCATCCTCATCCCGTCAGCCACTAATGCCTTTAACCCTGCCACCTGACCCCTCCTCTGCTGGCCAGCCCTCCGCTGCCACCATAGAGGGCTGGGTACTCCTTGAGGAGAAGAACAGTGTGATGGGGTAGTTGCCCTTCTCTGGATTTGAAGGGGTTAAAAAGGGCCTGAGTACAGCAGCCAATCGGATGGGAGCAATGGAAAGCCAATCAGGGACCAGGAGCCCTGCATACAAGGCTGCTGCAGGGACTAGCAGGTCAGTCTGGGTCAGGGAGCCAGGCAGAAGATTCTCTGGCTGGTTGAGAGACCCAGCACCCCAGAGTGCTCACAAGGTGCCACTGGGAGCTGTTAGTGGCTGGAAGATTCTGAAGGCACACGGTGGCAGTGGCTGGAGCAGAGGTCCGCAGGCGAGTGTGTAAGGAGTGTATGGCAGCTGGAACTCCAGAGCAGCAGGGTGGGAGCAGACTATGTAATGTACGGGTGGTGAGGGTATGCACAAGACTGGGGGCTGTGGGGAAAGCAGCCCAGGGAATTAGATTGCAGCAGAGACCGGTGGGAGCTGGTATCGGTGCTGAGGACACAGTACATAAGGTCCCTGGGCCAGAGCCCAGGTTCCTCCCTGCTTCCCCAGAGCACCAGGAGCAGTGTAGGACTCGCAGGCCATTGAGGACTGGAGTAGTGGTCAGGACTGGTAAGTAGGACTTTCCCCAGAAGTGGGGGTGGCAAGGACTAGGTACTCAGCTGGAGGGCAGAGTAGCTAGACAAGTGGTGAAGCATGGGCTGGGTGGGTGAACCACTTGAGCTAAATTCCCCAATAAAACCACCAGGAGGTGCCTGTCCAGTGGGGAACAGGCACCCCCTCCCGTGCCACAAACACAAGGTGAGGGGTCAGCACTTCCCCACCAACTCAGAGAGGGAAGAGACCCACTCCCCCCCTGAAAATTTCTCAGGGGGAAGGATACCATTAAGGAGTCCTCCACTGCACCCCCGACAAGGTTCAGCAGAAGGTGCCAATCAAGGTGATGGCCACAGCAGCAAAGAGGGGCAGTGTGGCCCCTTTCCTGGAGGTCTTTCTAGATTCCCTCCCTAGGGAAGCCTTAGAGGGAGCCTACCCCACACAACCACTGTGTCATCTGCCCCCACACACCCCCCATCAATGCCAAGGTGCATGATCATTCAGGGAGTGGATGACCCCCTGCAGAGAGCCTCGATTTGGGCAGTGGTCTCCTCACGCTACCCCCTGCTCCCCTTTCCTCCATTCTCCAGACTGGTGTTCCTGCCATCAAGTCATCTCCCAACACTTCCACCTGCTCAGCTGCAGAAGACACAACATGTGAGGCCGCCAAACCTCTTGAGGCAACAGCCAGTGCTGAGCAGCTGGGCCCCGGGCTCCCTTCCCTGATGGGACAGCGGCCTCCACCCTCTCCTGAGGGCTGCAACCCCGTCCTACCACCATTGTTCCAGGAGCCAAGCCCGCCATGGGGCCCAGACCCAGTGTCAGCAAAGGGCCCGTCCCTGAATCCACACCCCTGACCTCCATGGCTCCCACTTTTCTATTCCCTGGTTAAACAGAAGGTGGCTAAAAAGCATGTAGCCTGCCTTTTGGCGGAGGATGGTGCCTTCCCCATGAATCTGGTGGAGACGCATAGAAGAACCAGGGCCTTCTATGTGATCATCTTTTCCCCAGATCTGACCAAAGCTGCAACCTACAGGGTGCTCTGGAATGAACTTCCCATTGTCAGCGAGGGTGACTGGGCCCAGCTGGAGCAACCTCTCACTCTAACCAAGCTGTTGAAAGACTTCAAGCCATCCGGTGGAGCGTGGGTCTGCTGCTCTATCTGGATGTTTACATTTCTTCCACCCATCCCTTCCTGGATGAGAAGTGGCATGAACTGGAGGGCAGGGTTGTTGAATGGTTGCAGAGATGGACAGGACTACTGTGGTGCCTTTTATTTTGAGGGAGGGTGCTCATCATCAACCAGCTCATACTGTCCATGCTCTGTCACTGGCTCAACACCCTGAGGTTTCTGGCAACCTCCAAATGACAATTCTGGAGTGCTTAGGCCAGGACTGCATTGGGTCTCTGCAGGGATCCTGAGTGTCCCACTCATCTACAGCCAGGTCCATGCCATCTGCCTCTAGGGCCTGCAGAGACTCCTTTACTGTGCAGGCAGTCTGGCATGGAGTCGTTTGGCATATACTTTCTTCTGACACTTCCAAGGACTCCAGTATGAACAGAAACCCTTTTAACTCCACCAGAGAGGTCTTCCGCAAGACCTCTCTGAGCTGCCAGTCTTCCACCAAGACCTCCTCTAAACCTGGAGGCCAAAATTGGTCCTTTAAGGCCACTGAAAGGGAAGGCCTCCTCACAAAGCCCCTGCTAAAATAACCCCATCTTAGTGTGCAGGTGGTGGAGGCCCCCTCACTGCAACTGAGGGTGGTTTTGGCAGATGTTCCTGGGTGAGTACCCAGGTGCATATGTAGTGTATGGGGGTCTCCACCCTTCAATCCCCCATGTGCATTCTTCAGGAGATGAAGGCAGACTTGCCTCCTGCTGCTCAGGCTTTCCTCAAGCAGATCCTTCTAGGGGGAGCTACCTGCCCCCCTCTCACTCAGTCCTAGCCCTCCAGACACTGTTAGAAGGTCTTGGCCCCACAGGCCTCCATCCCCTACTCCAACCCCTGTACGATTTGCACTTGGTCCCCTTCAGAACCACTCCCAGGGACCACCTGTACATGCTTGTGCTCCGCACTGTCCATTTCCTCAACATTGTGTTCTGTCTTGACACCAAATAGTGTGACCTAATTCCATCTCTGGAGGATGGGGACCCCCTGTGGGCCAGCCTGTACTCCACCCTGATCCCATGGTCCACTGGGGACATCAGTTGGTGGCTCCTGCATATAGTTCTGAGCATAGGCATGTAGCTGGTGTGGTTCACCTCTGCCCCCGATACCTGCCCCTTTTGCAGCATGAAGGGGACCCTGGCTCACACCTATCTAGAATGCACCAAGCTGCAGTATGGACATGTATGTGGCATGATTCACCTCTTACTCTGACAACTGCCCCTTTTGAGGTATGCTGGAGATGGCTCCACCAGCACTTGTTGCTGTGGTTCTGATTGCACTTATCCCTGCACTTATTCGTTTACTCACATCCTATCCATGGCCCCATAAAGATACAGGGCTTCCTCCTCAACCTCCTCCTAGCATGGGCCAAGGGGGCCATTTATAACACCAGGGAGAGGAGATTGGCTGAGGGGATGCTCTGCAACTGTGTGACCTATTTCCATTTCTCTATCTGTTCATGTATCCTGGCAAAGTTCCTCTGGGCAGCGTCCATGGACTCCCTAGACATCTTCCAGGAACAGTGGGTGCTGTCCATGGTTCTCTGCTCAGTGTCCCCTTCTGGTTCCCTCATTTTGAACCTCTGACCCCCACACCTCTCCCGGCTTTTTAATCATTTGTCCTCCTTAATCAGTTGAATTCTGGGCCCAGTGACTCCTCCTCTTATGCTGGGAGAGGGGCCTTTAGCAGGGGGTGGGCACAAGCCCTGTTTTCAAATAGTAGTGGCACTGTCTGGAAGCCATCAAATGTGACCCAGGTTTTAATCCAATGGACTCATCTGTTGGACCTCTAAATACATGGTGTCTCTCCACCTGCAGTAGGGTGAAGTGGTGGTAATATCACAGCAGGCAGGTGCTAAGAGCATATAGGTTCATCTGCTATAAGAAAGAAGTGGGAATGCTTCTCCCCTGCAATCTGGACTGATGTGTAGCTGTGTCACCTCAATTCCTCACTTTTGGGGTTTGACTTACTCTGCCTTGCTGTGTGAACTACCCACACCAGGGTCAGGCCATGCCCAGGCTCCTTGGAGTAATCAGTCCCTCACCCATGAGGGAGCACTTCTGGCTAGCTGCTCATGGGATTGACTCACAGCAACACCCCCCAGTCCCAGGTGCTGTACAGGGGACACTGCAAGAAAGGCTGTCTTACAAAGTTCAGTGCTGTATGCTGCACACTGCAAGACACTTCTCTGTCAATTTATTAAAGAAATTGATATTCACCAGCTCTGTCACTCCAAGTGAGGTCTCTGCACATACTCAATCCAAATACACTGTTTTAGATCAAACAAATAAGGGTATTGACTAAGGGAAGATGTAAAGTGATTATAAGTCCGATAAATATGAATCAAGGAGTTCTTCACAGGTTACCAAAGGGTAACTTAAACTAAGTGTACTATTTTAGTAATGTTTCAATCTGTGATGTTAGCTTATGCACAACTGGCTGTGATGTCTTGCAGCCTGCTCCCCTCCCCCTACTATGGGCAATTTCTCAGTGTATTTGATGTTGCTTAGAAGATAGGTTCCAAAGGAGAGCCCTGAAACAAAGATGTCTGTCTCTTTTAACAAGTTCTCTTGACCTCTGGATGTCAGGTGACTGGCCACGTCCAGCAATGGGCATGACTTCTTCCACTTGCAGCCAACTGTGCAAAGGTGCTCAGGCTAGTCCTTGTTCCTGTGACGTGTGAACTCTGAGCTTTGTGTTAGTTGGCATCTATTCAAGCATGTGAGATGCAGAATTAGGGGTATGACATAGCTGAGCTTCATGTCATATGTATGACACTGCAGGAACATGCTACCATAACAGAAATGTTGTGTGTCATGAGCATTCCAAAAACACCGCATGCAGCACACTTTGCTTTAGACAATCCACAGTTACACTGTAAAAGTGAACATGAAGGATGCACAAATCACACTATATGGATGTACATGGGGTACGGAGTGTCACAGTCAGTATCTGGAGTGAGAGGAGGGGAGGGATGGAGGACATAAATGAATGGAGAGATGGGGCCAATGGAAGGATAGCTACAAACTGAGAGACACAGATCTCTAGTTTTACACGGTAGAGGAAAGATGGTTTTATGGTTAAGGTACCTGGATTCAGTCTTTGCCAGACTCCCTGGGTGACTGTAGGTGAGTCCCCAGGATGAAAAATTTCAGAAGAGCCCCATGCATCGGGATCTGAGCTCTTTGGAAAATTTGTTCCTTTGTTCCATGTTCCTTTGTGCCTCATTTTCCCATCACGAGCTCATAAGTTGTATCAATTTATCTGATCCTTGGCTTGTCTATTTAGATGGCTAAGCCTTTCCAAGGGGGGTTGCCTCACCATGTGTTTATTCAGCAACCAGCTGATCTCAGCTGGGTCTGTGCAGTACCTGGTATGACTGAGGTCCACACGGATCCCAGGGAGGGGGCAGCTGCAGCTGCTTTCTTGCCAGGACCCCTGTGGGTCCCACGGAGAGGGCAGCTGTGACTGCCTTTTTGTTGGGACCCCCAGGGAGATGGCAGCTGCGGCTGCCTTCTTGCCGGGACCCTGAGGCTTCCCAGCAGGAAGGGAGCATGGCTCCCTTCTTGCCGGGAAGATGCAGGTCCCGGGGAGAAGGGAGCGCTGGTCCCCCTATCCCAGGGAGCCACGGCTCCCTTGTCCCCAGCCCTAGGTCGACTTAGGGAACTAAGTTGACCTAGGGCATCGGGACTGGCTTTAGGTCGACTTAACAAATCGACTTAGCCATTAAGCCGACCTAAACAGCGGTAGTTATTAAGTCGATTTAAGGAAGTCCTTAATTCAACTTAATGAAAGCCTGGTGTGGACACAGGGTTCTTTAGGTCAACTTAAGCATCCTTAAGTCGACCTAACTTTCAAGTGTAGAGATACCCAAAAGGACTATGAGGTGCTGAAAAAAATAAAATAAACAAGAAAGACTTGGAAAAGAGACAGACCTATACTCAGAAGCTGGTAAGGAGCTATCTAAAGAGAGGATATCAGCCCACGTGTCCACAGAAAGATATTACTCAAAATCATCATTGATAAAGCAATGATTCTAAGATTGCGGGACTGATAAATAAAGAAGAGGGTGGATCACTGAGACACAGTGATCTGGATTGCCAAATAAGCTTGGCACAAGCAAACAATATGCATTTGGATTTGGTTAAATACAAATGTATGCATCTAGGGCAGGGGTTTGCAACCTGCATCTCTGTAGTCTCATGCAGAGCTTTAGCTGCCCCCTTATGACTCCAGTTTTTGGGCTCCTTCCCCACCCACCCACCATTGCCTCGCCGCCAGGGGACCCTGCGGAGGGCTCCTTGTTCCGGTCTCCTATCCCCACACTAGGGGCCCCTGCAGCAGATACTCTGGCCCAGCTCCTAGCTCCACCCTGGGGGGGGAGGCAAACAAGGCAACTGCCTCAGGCCCCACAGTTACGTGGGCCCCATGCTGTTCTGCTCCCAGCAGGGCAGTGCAGGTTGGGGGGGTTCACCGCCACTCCCTCACATGGCTAGCCAAAGGCAGTGAGGTGGGGTGGGAGTGCTTTGCCCGGCATCTGGGCCAGCCTCCCTGCCCCCAGGGTGGAGCAGGCACACCGAGGCATAGGGAAGGTGCACGGGACCCAACCACTCTGGGCCAGCCTGGCTGGCTGCCCCATACACAATGGGTGCTGACTGCACCACCAGACCAGAAGGAGGAGGTGGATGAGGCATTCTATGGACAACTAACAGAAGTTTCCAGATCGCAGGCCCTGGTTCTCATGGGGGACTTCAATTATCCTGACATTTGCTGGGATGGCAATACAGCAGTGCACAGGCAATCCAGGAAGTTTTTGGAAGGTGTTGAGGACAACTTAATGATACAAATGCTGGAGGAACCACCTAGAGACCTTGCACCTCTCAACCTGCTGCTCACAAAGGCTAGACCTACACTTGTAATTTTAAGTCGACTTTAACTAAGTCGACTTAGTGTGTCTACACTTAAAATTAAAGTCAACTTAAAGGGGAACTTAGAAAGTTGACCTAGAGCATCCGCACTGGAAGCCTAGGTCGACTTCTAGAGGCTTAAGGGGACCTAGGGGAGGACCACAGGGACAAGGGGGACACCCCATGCCCAATGCCAGGGGTTCAGCCTTTGCCCCATTGTACCTAGGTACAATGGGGAAAATGGGGAAAGGGACCCAGGCAGGGCATGGGGGCAGGGCTCTGCCCTGCCCTGTGGGGGGCATGCCAGGCTCCCCCTGTGCCCCCCCCCCCGGCAGGGAGGGCATTGGTGTAGCCCTGGGGTAGCCCTATGTCAACTTAGGGCTACCCCATGTCTACACTGGCTTAAGTCAACTCTAGGGAGTCAACTTAAGCCTTAGGTCTAATTGAAAGGTGGTGTTATAAAGTCGACTTAATTTTAATTAAGTCGACTTTATTTTCCTTAAGTCGACTTAAGCAAGCTTCAGTCGACTTAATTTACAAGTGTAGATGCAGCCAAAGAGAGAATAATTGGTCGGGGAAGTAGGAGTGAACGGCAACGTGGGCAGCAGCGACCATGAGATGGTAGAATTCAGGATCCTGATCAATGGAAGAAAGAAAAGAAGCAGAACACACACCCTGAACTTCAGAAAATCAGATATTGGCTCCCTTAGGGAACTGATGGGCAGGATCCCTTGGGAGGCTGATCTGAAGGGGAAAGACATCCAAGAGAGCTGGCTGTATTTTAAAGAAAACCTGTTAAAGGCACAGGAAGATACCATTCTGATGTGCAGAAAGAACAGCAAAGGTGGAAGGCACCCAGCGTGGCTTAGCAGAGAACTCTGCAGTGAGGTGAAACATAAAAGGGAAGCTTACAAGAACTGGAAGCTTGGACAGCTGACAAGGGAGGCATATAAACATATTGCTTGGGACTGCAGGGATAAAATCAGAAAGGCCAAAGGGCAATTGGAGTTGCAGTTAGCAAGGGTTGAGAAGGATAACAGAAAGGGGTTCTATAAGTATGTCAGTAACAAGAAGAGGATCAGGGATGGAGTAGGTCCCTTACTGAATGGGGCAGGTATCCTCTTGGTGGATGATGTGGAAAAGGCTGAAGTCCTCAATGCTTTTTTTACTTCAGTCTTCACAGGGAGGACCAGCTCTCAGGCTACTACACTGGGTAATGCAGAATGGAGAGAAGAAGAGCAGCCCTTGGTGATGGAAGGTCAGATTAGGGACTACTTAAAGAAGTTGGATGAACACAAGTCTATAGGGCCGGATGAACTGCATCCGAGGGTGCTGAGGGAGTTGGCCGAAGTAATTGCAGAGCTGCTAGCAGTGCTCCCTCTAAGCTGCGCGGGCGCGCGGCCGCACAGCGGCCGTTGCACCCCCTACGCAGCAGTGAGGGACCCCTGCGCAGCCCGGCAGCCCCCGCTGCTCCCTCCAACCCCCGGGGCCGCGGATTTGCCGCGGCACACCCGGCCTGCGCCTGGCCTCTGGGCTGGCCCTCCCCGCCCCCAGAGTGGGACAGGCAGGCTCAGGCTCGGGTCCGGAGCGCGGGCCTGCCTGCCTGCCTGCCTGCCCCACGCGGCCGGGCCACAGGGGTGGCTGCGGCGGGCTCCCGGGCTCCCACCCGCCATCCGCCTCCTTCCCGGGGCCGGGGCCGGGGCCGGGCTAATCCACGGCCTCGGCCTCCCAGCACTGGGCCGGGATCAGCCTCTGGGGCTGGGGTCTGATGCACCCCCACTGGCGGCTTCCCAGTGCAGCGGTAGGGTCCTCCCCCGCCGGTGGTCTTGGCTTGCTTCTTTCTTTCTCTTTTCCTTATTTGTCTTCCTTTTTCTTTCCTTTTTTTCTTTCTCTTCTTTCCTTCCCCTTTCTTCTTTTCTTCTTTTTCTTTCTTCTTTCTCTTCCTTCCTTCTTTCTCTCCCTTTCTCTTCCTTCCTTCTTTTTCTCCCTTCCTTCTCTCTTTTTTCTTTCTCCCTTTTTCTTTCCTTCTTTCTCTCCTTTGCTTTCCTTTTTCTTTCCTTCTTTCTCTTCTTTGCCTTCCTTCTTTTTTCTTTCTTCCTCTT